>RJWM01010454.1:0-63506 GCA_004363535.1 Dasyprocta punctata | reverse complement strand
CCCTTGCAGCTTAGGTCGGTGATTCCTTAGTCTACTCCCCGCCAGCCTACTCACATTTATTCATTTTTCAAAATTAAATTCATTGGTATATTTTAGATACACATAATGGCCACATTCATCATAGGAATTTACACCTGTACATGATGTATCATTCCCCTCTCCTCCCTTCAACCTCTCTTTCCCTCCTTATGTGCAAAGCTTTGTTTCCATTTTTTCCTTCTATTCTTTTTTTTCTTTTCCTGCCCTTCCTTTTCACTCCCACTTTCTTGTTCCCCTTCCTATTTGAACATTTTCTTGTTATTTTCCAGTAACTATTGCTGTGGTTTGAGTCTGGGTGTCTCCCCCAAAATCTCATGCAGTCATGGGGGCAGGCTTCTAGACTTGGTGATTAACTCATGGTCCAATGCTGGGATCATGGATGTGAGTGCTACATCCCGATGGGTGTGAACTACATACAATATAAGGGGTAGAAAGAGTCTTCTCTCACGCTTCTCCCTTTTTGCTCTTGTTACTTTGCTGTCTTCTGCCACCATGAACTGTTGCCCTCTGCCATGCCAGCCTGCCTTGGAGCCAGATGATTATGGACTGAAACCTCCACAAACTGTGAGCTAAATAAACCTTTCCTTCCCTGATTTTGGGGGTTGGGTATTTTGTCTCAGCACAAGAGAAAAGTAACCAAAACAACTATTATATATTTTGGTCCTTATCTGCCCTTTCAGTTTCTCACAGCAGAGAAACAATACAATATTTAAACATCACATCTATTTCAAACCTTTGCACTTTGTTCAAATGGAGGCCACCTTGACTTGGTCAGTACATACCCTGAGCTCACCATTCACAGTGAAACTAGAAATCATCAGGTGGGAATTTTGCACCAGAAAACCTTTAAAAAACTATCCATCCTTCTTTCCCAAAATTTCCCCTTTCCTGTTATACAGAAAGAGATTTCCTTCCAAGATTCCAGCCTCAAAACAATACACTTTCTGAAGCGTTTTTACTCACAGCTATGCTCCAGCCCTAGCTAGTCAGGATTACTGGCCCCTCATTCTCTTCTTTCACATTAAAAAAGATTTTTTGTTTGTTTGTTTTGTTTTGAGTCAGAGTCTTGCTGTGCAGTCCCGGCTGTCCTTGAACTCGCAGTCGTCCATTTGCCGCGACCTCCTGCGTGCTGGGGTTGTAGGTGTGTACCGCCGTGTCCGCCTTCACTTTTTAAAGCTTTTCATTTTACAAAGGTTTAAACAGCCAGGTGTGGTGACTCACACCTGTAATCCCAGCATTCAAGAGGCTGAGGCAAGAGGATAACTGTGATTTTGAGGCCAGTCTGGGCTACATGGCGAGTTTGAGATTAGCCTGAACTACACGGTGAAACCCTGCCTCAAAACAAAACAAAACAAAACAAAACAAATCCAAAAATAAAATAAATAAAAGGGTTTAAACATACACAGGAGCAGCTAGAACAGTGTAACTCCCTATGTACCCTGACTTTCCCAGTTACTGATTGGCATGTGTCAGTGTGTTCTGAGGGACTGCTGCCCCTGGTTTTGTGGCCTGTGGGCTCGCGATGTGCCCCACTTGCTTCTGTGTCCATAGATCAAGGGACAAACTCCCCGCCCAAGGCATATCTGTGATCATGCTGGATGGCGAGGCAAGCAGACCTGTGCTAGAAGCCGGCAGTGAAGGGAGCCGGGCACAGACCCTGCCGTGTGCCTGTTGTGTGACTCCTGGTTGCCAGAGTAGCTCAGTCTGAAACCACAACCCCGCCTCAGAACGGCTCCTGATTGTATCACCCCCAAATGCAGCAGACACTGCTGAGGATTTCTCTTCCACAGACAGCCCGCCAGGCAGAAGGAGTCAATTTTAGAGTAAAATGCACTTATATTTGCAGCTTGCAACGACTGTGGATTTTTCCTGGGGCTGGCACCATAGGGCGGGTCCCGTGTTGATCACTGGGGCTGCCACCCTCTCCTCTGGGGCTGTGTTTGTGGATTCAGATCCCCTTGCTAGGGGGGCATTAGCTCCAGACTGGTGTGTTCCTTCATTGCCTTTGCCCACTGTTTATCTGTGGGTTTTAGCTTTCCTGTTGGCTCTTTCTTAATTCATTAAATTCTTCCCCCCCTCCTTTTTTTTTTTTTAACCAGGAATTGAGCTCAAGATCTCGTGTTCGCCAGGTGGGCACTTGGGCCACTAAGCTACATGTCTGGCTCAAGCTCTTCTTCGTTTTTTTTTTTTTCCCTGTTGTTGTTGTTAAATAGTGTTTTTCTAGTACCTCCACAGAAGCTAATATTTGCTGTCAGCTTTTATTCCATCACACCACCATCTTTATCACTCCTTTTACATTTTTTTTTTTTTTGAGCCAGGTCCTCACTAAGCTGCTCTGTTGCCAGGTGGGCTCAGGCGTGCACCCTTCCACCTTGGACTTCCCAGGTGCTGGTATTAGCGGTGTGCCCCTCCATGCCTGGCCTATGTTTTTTCTTAATATCTAAAACATGTCTTGACCAGAAATATGATCACACATTTTGAAATAACTTTCTTTACTTAAAAATACATCTACTTTATGTGTTATTTTTACTTAAGAGTTCTAACATGGATGAAACTTGAGAAGATATGCTAAGTGAAATGAAACAGTCATAAAAAGACAAATGTGCGATTCCATTTGTCTGAAGCACTTAGAGCAGGAAACTCAGAAACAACGGCAGGGCCGCTGCTGGGTAGGGGTGGGGGAGTGCAGGGTTCGTGTCTCCGGGTTCAGCGTGTCAGTTCGGGAAAACAGATTCTAGGGGTGCACGGGAGTGATGATGCAGCCATGGCGGTGCATTTAGTGCCACTCAGTCATACGCTTGAAAATGGTTAAAATGGAAAATTTTGGCTGATGCGTGTTTTACCACAATTAACCAACTACCTGTAAAATATGTCTCAAATACTTTTCTCTATTCATATATTTATTATAAATGTAATCATTTTTATCTAAAATTATGCGATTAGTTTTCTCACATACGGGAAAAGTCGTCAAATCAGATAGAAGTGCCTATAATGAAAAATAAAATCTCCCAGGACTCCTAGTTTTATACCTTGCATAAAACCACTTTTACCAATTTCTACATATTTCTTTATTGGTCAGTGTTAGACAACATCGACTTGGTGCCTGTTTGGGAGAATTAAGGATCCAGCAGACTTAGATGCTGCCTCCTAGCCAAGTCTTCTGTTTTTTAAACTTTTAAAAATGTTCTTACTATTATTTTTCAAGGGTTTAACATATAAATTTAAATAGTTCCCTTTAAAATTTACCAACTCATCTCTATCTACTCTTTGTAAGACATATGAGAAACTTAGCAAATGAACGTATTTTTCATTTTTCCCTATCTCCTGATTTTTTATATTATTCTTCTCACATTTCCAAAGTTTATATACTTAGAATTGCTCTATAAATAATTAAGCATTTGGTGCTTTGTCTAAATATAGTTTCATCTAAAAACATATACCAAATAAATGCACTTCCTGTATCGTAAAAATATACAAGTAAATACAATCCACTCTAGAAAAAAATAAGAACGTCTTGATTTACCAAGCAGTTAGGTTCTGAGACATACCTTTTTGCCCTTGCATATTACTACAAAAGTGAGAAAACGTGATCCTGAATACTCTGAATCCTAGGAAAGGGTAGTGGAAATGATTTCCTGGTGGCAGGAAGCAGATGGTAGACAGAGAAATTGGTCTTATTTATCTCAATGAAATTTCATTGGTTTGAGGTTTAGGGAGAGATAATCTTGATACATAAGAAAAGAGCTGAGGTTTTGCCATTTCCTTCTCTTTGTCTTTCAGAATTCCCTAGTCCAGATTCTCCAGTTATTTGATCCACAGCCCTCAAAGAGTTCTAGTTTTTATCTTCTGATGGGGAGGATGGAAAACATTGTCACCTGACCTTGGAGAGAGACTGAGAAATATGTCTATTGGTCTAGTTTCGCCAGTGGAGTTTTTTTTATTTTAATTACATTATTCACTGCACTATCATCAGTCTTTACCACTCTTTGTACTAAACTGGAAGTCTTTTTTGAATTTTGTTGATAGAATCACTTTGCTTTGGTGCCTGGAGTATGCCAGGTTTTCTTTATCAATCCAATCTCATCCTTATTTTCCAGGATTTCCTTAGTATTTCTAATTTGCTACCACTATTTAATAGTTTTTCTGGACTGTTGTGATTTGATTTATTCTAAATGTGCCTTTTCTGTTGTTTTAATGAGATTTTAGGAGGCATGAGAGGCAGATGTATTTGCTAGGGCCATTTTGAAAGACAATCTATAAATTTTTAAAATAATTATATTACATGTTAATGCATAGGTGTATGTAAGTAGGTCTTTTATTTTCTGTGTTCTGATGCTCACATCTTGAGTTTTGTTGCCCCTGGAGGGACCTCCTTTCCAAGGGTTACCCAGTTCCTAGAGATAATACAGGAGTCATAAGTAAGTGTGCTTTTCATGCGCAAGCAAAGCAATGCAGAGTGCAGACCCCAACAGCTCCCTTTATTAGGCCTTGACACCAGGGCCGCCATTCCCAGCAGTGACCAGACGATTCCCAGTGTCAGCTTCCAGGCAATAGGCATAGAAGAGTCTTATTCCCCCAGAGGCTGCTGCAATTACTAAAAATAGCCAATGCCAAAACTGTTTAGCCCGCTTCCCACAGTGTTCCCATGGAAACCACAACAGAGTCTCTAGTTCCTGTTTCCACACCCTCTGCCTCTGGGCCAAGCCCAGCGCTGTCCCTGAGGGCCACGCTGTGATGTGCTATGGGCCTTATCTTGGAAACTGCATCGAGTTATCTTTTCAATGACAGTTGTCTCTGGATCAGCGGCTGGTCTTATGATAACTTAACATTTCTATCAATACACTATATCTAAACACAAAATGAAGTATAATGTATCATATTCTAATTTTTAAAGAATTTTTAGAAGTTTGAAGTTTGAATGTTTATTAGCAATAGTTCTTCAAACATATGATTTTACAGTTGTTATCTTTAGAAACAGTTATCTGCAGATATTGCAAAAGCACTATAATCTATTACAACAGAGATTAGCAGATTGCTTAATAAGAAGTTCCAAATGAAAATTATGCCAATGATTACACTTCAGTGGTTACATCAGGGGGCTCAGGGCAGTTAAAGGCAGAATTTGGGGTCTTCATTCCTAGAGGCCCTCAAAAGAGACTTTAAAAAATTATAAAGAAGGGATAATGTGACCACAAAGAGAAAATTCAACCTCTCTATGAATTTTCCTTTCACATGGTACATGCTCAAATACTGATAAATAATATTATGGAAATTGTAATTATTATTAATAATAACATTCAACATTTTTATTAATAAGGTAACTTTTTTCTCCATTCCAGATTTGAAATTCTGTGAATCCATTTCAGATACAGATTATCCAGAGATATTCAGTCATAAGCAAGAGTCAAGAAATGTATTTTAAATATTTTAGTTTATAGAAATTAGTCCTAAATGCAGCCATAAGTATGGGTCATTTTCCCTCCCTTTGTTCCCAAAAGAAATATATATTTTTTATTTTATGGAAAAAAAGTAAAACAAAATTTTGTAACAAAATAATAGAAGAATAACAATAGTTAATAAATTGCATATTGTTATCTTTAAAGAAGTTACTCAGAGTTTAGGATATGGATAAAAAAATTCTCCAAACAATATTAACACAAACCTTTTCAATGAGCTAAGAGAATCTAATAGTATAACCATCTTGTTTTTTCCCCTTTTTCCTGTCTTCCTTTTCCCTTTCCCCCACCCTAGTTCCTTTTTCCTTTAAGAAATATTTTTTAAAATCATCACATGTCTATAGTCATGCAACATGTAAGTGGAGGAGCCCTAATGTAAATTTATATAGTACTGAATTTTTCTTTTGCTAAATTCTTAAGGTGACTGTTTGGTGTGTGTGTGTGTGTGTGTGTAGTAAAGATGCAAAAATGGGGTATCTGAGGACCTCATTGCTTCCAAGTCTCAAATGATATCTAGAAAATCTTGAGTTCTGGCTCAGTAAGTGCTCCATCCAAATGACATCGTTTTGATTACTGGCCCACCTTGCCCTTAAAGGTCCACACAAGATTGGGTGAAAATTTTGCCTGATTGCTGGAGGTCTAATCTCAAAATCGCGTGACTTGGGTTCTTCCAGCCACCAGTTTCCATCCTCTTCTTCTTCCTCATTGCTGACCCAGCCACAGGAAAGGACCCACTGACCTGAGCTGCCCTCTAACTCGCCGTGAGAAGCTGGGTGAACACTGGCTATTGGATCTCTCTGCAGATTTTCAGATGGCATTGTCTTAGTTAGTACTTGCCCTAAACTCAGACCCCAAGGCGGAAAGTTGAAAGTATGTAGATTTTGAGGGAAGCCAAACCCAGAAGGCACAAGGCAGGCGGGAGTAACACAACTGGTGATCGTTCAGAACTGTGCCAGCACGGGGATGGCTCTGGTGCACACACCCTTGGGCTCACTCCTCTGTGTCAAGGTGCTTGTATCTCTGCCACTTCCTGGTTACCCAGTTCAGGTGGTGCAGGAAAATTTCCTCTGGCAGCAAAACCTAGAGACTGTGCCGCGGAGAGGAGCTGTCCAAGTGCTGGGAACCACCAGTCGGGCTGCGGGTTGATAGGGGTGGGCAGTGGGAGGTGGGTGAGACGCTCACGGCATCTGTGGCCATGGGTGAGTGTTGATTACACCCCAATCCCGCACAGAAAGTAATCGTATCTGGGCTACCAGTGGTACTTTGAAAAGGATGGGAAAAGTTTTTGGAAGTCCTGGAACTGAAAAGGGATTTATCCCAGACTCCTACTTTCTCCACTCTGTTAATATTCATTGGTCCCCCAGCCACAACTGACCACAGGTTGATGCTACCCCTCGCATTCCTAAAGTGTCCTCCTCTCTCCCAAATCTGCTGCTCCTCTTTTCCCTGATTTCTCTTGCTTTGCTGCCTCCACTGCCCAACAAATCAGCTTTCACCTGCTAGGCTGATTGATTTAGCGATTACTTTTTCTCAGTCTTTCTCTCTTGAATGTGACAGACACAGAAGGAAAATGATTGGTAAGGAACGCTTCCCAAGATGTTATCCTGCTACCTTGGTAGCAATCCCAGTTCTTTCAGAGGCCTCTGATACCCATGAACAAGTTAACATCTCTCCGGTCTCTGTGCTATTATATATGAGTTTTCCTGTTATTTGTTGTTAGGTTTGCATGTAGTCTCTCCCCAGTGGAAGTATCTTTAGAAAAGAAGAATTATATCTTCTGTGTTTATAAGTCTTCACTTGTGAAACAGAATGTTTGACACATAGGTAAATATTCAGTAAGTATCCACTGATTGTTTAAAACATCAATAAAATATAGACTAAAGATAACTCAGAAAACTAATTTTTAAAGTGTTTCCTTCAGTGTGACATTCCATTTTATTTCCAGTTGAATGAGATGTGACACTGTATCAAAGAATATGATAAGACCGAATTCACCACAGGTGCTAGAGGCATAAGAATTGTAATCTGTTTAAGAACTCAGAACCATCAAGTCTCTTGATTTCCCACTGAACCAGTTATAGAGACCAACCAGTGTCCAGTGCTGGCTCTACCTACCTGAAAGGGAGGTCCATTGAGGAGGACTTTTACTTTCAGAGGGGCGAGCTCCCTTGGAGAACTTAGGAGGCACCCCTTTCTTTTTCAGTGCTACATTTAATTGTATACATTTAAGCAAACACATAACTGCTGTGGACTGAATGGTTATGTTTCCCCTAGCCCAATTCATATGTTAAAGTCCTAACATTCAACAGAATGGTATTAGGAAGTGGGACTTTGGGAGATGATTAGGTATTGATAACGGAACTTTCATGAATGAGATTTGAGCCCTTATAGAAGAGGCTTCAGAGCCGCCTGTTTGCCTTGTCCTGTTATGGGAGGATACAATCAAAAAGGGATTGTTAGCAACACACAAATAAGAAGTAGGCTTTCACCAGACCCCAGTCACCTGTCATTTTGCTTTTAGACTTCTCAGTCTCTAAAGGTATGGGAAATAAATATCTGTTATTTAAAAGGCACCCAATGAATGGCATTTCATTTTAGCAGCCTGAGAGAACCGAGGCAATTACCAAGCCCATAGAATGCAATCCTTTCTAAATGACAACCAGAAACTAGCAATTGTACCATAATATATTGAACAAAGTAGTAAAAATTTGTGCTTAATTTTGCTGAGTTTCTGATACTTCCAGCGTGTCAGCACCCATACAGAAGGAGAGGTTGCTAAAGAAAGAGACCATCTCCTTGCAGGTGCCAGATGGTCTCCAGGGCACACCTGGCCAAGAGAGGAGGAGTTGCAACGATGTTAAAGGGAGATGGGTAGAATGAGTGCTAGAAGCTCAAGTGTACTTCTATGCTTGCGCTTTTTTTTTTTTTTTCTTTTTGTAGTACTGGGGATTGAACTCGGGGTTATTCTGCCAGTGACTGCATCCCCAACCTTCATTATTTTTTCAAATGTTGAGTCAAGGTCTCACTAAATTGCTTAGGCAGGACTTGAACTTATGATCTTCCTGTCACAGATTCTCTTGGGATTGCAGGTGTGCACCACTGCACTCACGGGCGCTTCTAACAATCAATCACAATGTACAGTTGCTATGCTTTGGATCTAGATGTCCCACTAAAGCTTCATGCAATCATGGGGTGCAGGCTCTTCAGAGATAGTTGAATCTAGGGTTTGTGATTGAATCATGGTCTAATGCTGGGATTAAGGTTGTGAGAGCTACACCCGCCCTAGGGCAGATAACTTGCATGCAACATAGGGAATAATCCCCCCACCATTGCTTTTGCTGTATTCTGCCACCATGAACTGCTGCCTCTCTGCCATGGGCACCCCGCCTTGGAGCCAGTCAATTATGGACTGAAACCTCCACAAACTCTGAGCCAACATAAACCTTCACTCTTTTAACTTTGAGTGTCAGGTATTTTGTCTCAGCGAAGAGAAAAGTAAGACAGTAGAGGTTATAGTGTAATACATACCTGTCGTGCAATACTCTGACCACGAAGACAGAAGAGCTGGAGGAGGGGTGAGGATAGTAGAAGATGTTATGGTTTTGTGGCCCATCTGTTGGAGACTCGGTCCCGAGCCAGTACTGTGATTGGGAGGTGGTGGACATGAGGCCAAAGGAAGGAATGTAGCTAACGGGGGCATCATCTTGGAGGGGTATTGGGAGCTCAGTTCCGTCTCTGTTTTTTCCCTTCTTGCTCCCCATGAGGTAAGCGACTTTGCTCTCTCACTTGCTCCCAATGCGGTGCACTGCTTTATCACAGATCCAGAAGCTCTGGAACCGGCTGACCTTGGACTGAAGTCTCTGGAACCGTGAGCCAAGGTATGCTGATTTATCCTACTTGCTTGTTATACTAAAGATAACCTGGTTAACGTAGAAGAGTTTACCCTATAGCACATAGAGTACCCTACAGGTTAATATTTTAAAATCTCCCGTTCCGAACATGCCTGTTTATGTCCCATTCCTGACGAGATGACTCGTTCACACAAGCTCCTCTTCTCTCTTATTCTCCACTTGGTTCTTCTGTTTCTCTGTCTCCCCTTCCATCTCAGGTGGGAGAGACACTTTCTCCTCATGGACATATCCAAGCATGCTTCTCCTGCAAAACTCTGCTTCACAGCCCAGGTTTGCCTTTCCAAACCTGACCAGGTCCAGTGTTACAGTGGAGGCATTGTGTCAACTTGAGAAGTTTAGATGTTTAACTGAGAGACTCAGCAGGGAGCCAGGATCCTTACTTGGTAAATATCCTCATCCTGTGCAAGAGGAGGGCCCAGAGATGCTGTGAGTCCTACACCTGCCCTGGTGTGTGTGTGTGTGTGTGTGTGTGTGTGTGGCCTGTGTACAATACAAGGGAGGAGAAGAGATTTGTTCTCCTTTTATTGTTCTGGCTGCTGCCTTGAAGTGTTGCCCTGGTGCCATGCCACCCTGCCTTGGAGCCAACTGATTATGGACCGAAACCCAGAAAAATAAACCTGTCTTTCCCTTATTTTGAGGGTTGGGTGTTTTGTCCCAGCAATGAGAGAAAAGTAACCAACACATACAGTGAGATCAAGGAGCCCTCCAGGAAAACTCTGGCCAGGTGGAAAATACCACTAAGAAATACTGTTTACAGTGTGAACTCTTTGTTCTCTGCCAGGTCGTCTGCTAAATGCACTTTGTGTGTATCATCTTTTTGATCCTAAGGACCTTGCAAGGTGGGTACTAGGATTGTTAGTCTTACCCTCCAAAGAATGAAGCTGAGGCTGTTAGGCACTAAATTTCTAAAGACTGGGGTTACATTGTGGGTAAGCGGCAGAGCTGAGTTTGGCACTTGAGTCTGGCTGACTTTTTTTTTGTTTTTTGGTGTGGGGAATTGAACTCAGGACCTTGCGCTTGCCAGGCAGACGCTGTGCTGCTGAGCTGTGTACTTGGCCCGAGTCTGGCTGACTCTAGACGCATTGCACATGGAAGGTATTTTTGTGCCGACATTATCACGGCACACTGTCCAGCATCCAGCGTCCCCTGTGTGAAGGATGCTTAACGGACACTTGAGTCATGAGCCACGTGCTTCAACCTGCAAAGAGACACTTTCTGTGCCTGTTATCAGGATGCATGCGTTTTTAATATAACAAAGAGCTCAAATAAAAGCAGCTGGATCCACATCACAATGTACTGAGTTTTGCAATTAACAACTATGCCTTTGTGTTACAAATCACATACTTCTGGTGATCTGATGTATCTCTTTTATGGGGCCAGAAAGTTAGAGTGCCAAACAAATCAAAGGGATTCAGCACAGCTTTTAATTCT
This sequence comes from Dasyprocta punctata, assembly GCA_004363535.1. Classification (NCBI taxonomy): domain Eukaryota; kingdom Metazoa; phylum Chordata; class Mammalia; order Rodentia; family Dasyproctidae; genus Dasyprocta; species Dasyprocta punctata. The sequence continues at coordinate 52,669 of RJWM01010454.1, read as the reverse complement.
GAACTGATGCAACTGTTTGGCCTCAGTTCAAACTTGGCCACAGAAAAAATTTATGCTTGAGCTTGCATTTGTGTATCCTCAATCCAGTTCAAATTTGACACAAGCTTTTTTTATTTTTTAGACTTTTTCATTAGTACATGTTAGTAGTACGTGATGTTTACCCTCCTTATGTGGAGCTGTACATGTATGTAACGTGTCTTCATTCCTTTCGTCACCCTGCATTCCTCTGTTTTCTTCACCCTGCCTGCCTCTCTTGATTCCCTTCCCCTTTGAGGAAGCGCTCTCTCTGTATTTGTCTTTTATTTTGCTCTTTATACTTTGAGTTTCTCATCCAAGGGAATCCATGCTCTATGTAAGCTTGTATGTCTGATTTATTTCACGTGACAGTATGTATGGTCTCAAGATGCCATTTTCCTACCAGTGACTCAAGTTTATCTTTCCAAGTGGCAGAGCAGTGCTTCATTATGTGTAAATACTGCATTTTCTTAGCTGTTCATCTCCTGATAGACATGTAGACTGCTTCCAACGTCTAGCTATTATGAGTGATGTTGCTATAAATACAGGTGTGCTTGTACCTCTGTAATATAATGTCTTTAACTCTTTTGGAAGATACCTAGAAGAAGGATTGCTGGGTCAAATGGAATTTCTCATTTCAGCTTTTTGAGGACTCTGCATACAGATGTCCGTAGTGGTTGCACTAGTTTACGGGGTGGAAGGCTCCTCTTTCCCTGCAGCCCTACCAGTATTCATTGTTACTTGATTTCTTGATGATCACCATTCTTTCCTAGGATAAGATAGAATCTCAGTGTTTTGATTTGCATTTCTTTAATGGACAGAGAGTTGGGTATTTCTTCAAATATATATTAGCTATTTGTACTTTTTTGTCCGTGAAGTATCTATTAATTTTGCTCACCCGGTTTTGATTGAGTCTTTTATTTTGGAGGATCTAATTTTTTTGAGTTCTTTATGTTATGAGTCATCACCATTAAAATATTTCCCCATTATGTAAGTTATCTTTTCATACTGTTGTTTGTTTCTTTTGCTGTGCAGAAGTCTTTTAATCTGATAATGACACCGCTTGCTGATTCTAGGAACTATTTCATGTGTAACCAGAATTCTGTTCAGAAAGTCTTGTTTATGTTGATGATGTCAAGAGGTTTACCTATTTTGTCTTCTAGCAGGTTGCTTCTAGCATTTAGTTCTTTAATGTTTTGCATGTGGGTAGCCAAGTTTTCCCAAGAAAATTTATTAAAAAGGCTATCTTTCCTCCAGTGTATGTTTTTCGTCCTTTTATCAAAGACAAATAGTTGAATGTGCTTGGGATTATTTCTGCAGTCTATTATTTGATTCCATTGTTACTCATGTCTTTTTTGTTCCAGTAGTGTTTTTTTTTAATTACAGTAGATTTATAATATAGTCTAGGTCTGGGACTGTGATGCTTCCTGCTTTGCTGTTGTTACCCAGGATTGCTTTTGCTGTTTTGAGTCTCTTCTGATTCCATATGAATTTTAGTATTGCTTTCTCTAGTTCTATAAAGAATGCTGTTGGATTTTTGGTTGGGATTGTGTTCAGTGTTTATATCGATTTTAGAAAAATGTGCTTTTTAAGTATATTGGTTCTGTCTATCCAGGAACAGGGGATATCGTTCTGTTTTCTGGTTTCTCTTTGATTTGTTTTTTCAGAGTACTGCAGTTTTCATTGCAGAGATCTTTTACTCCTAAGTATATAATTTTTCTTGGTGTTGTTGTGAATGGTACTTTTGCTTAATTTCTTTCTCAGTGGGTTAACACTATTGATTTTTGTGTGTTGGTTTTTTATCCTGGTACATTACTGAATTTGTCTATTAGTTCTAAGAGTCTTTCAGTGGATTTTTTTGGGTCTTCTTTGTAGAGGATTATATCATCTGCAAATGAAAACTTGGCTTCTTCTTTTTCTATATATATATCTCTTTTATTTTTTTCCATGCCTAATTGCTCTTGCTAATGTTTTGAGTACTATGTTGAATAAGAGTTATGACAGTGGATATCTTTGTTTTATTCTAGATTTTAGAAGGAAAGCTTTTCAGTTTTTCCCTGTTTAATATGATGTTGGCAGTATCTTTGTCATAAAAGGGCTTTATTAGACTGCGATAAGGTTCTTCTATACCTATTTTCTTCAGTGTTTTTATCATGAAGGAGTGTTAGGTTTGTTTTGGAAGGCTTTTTCTGCATCTACTGAGATGATTGTGTAATTTTTACCCTCCCATTTATGTGATGTATCACATTTGTTGATTTGTATATGTTGAACCATCCTTGTATTCCTGGGATAAAACCTATTTGGTGGTGATACATGACTTTTTGATGATTCATTGCATTCTGTTTGACCTGGGATCTTTAGTTTCATTTGCCTAACTTTTCCCTGTTTACTTTTTTTTGAAGAAATTTTGCATCAGCTCTGATATGTGAAAGTGGTCACTGTGCTTTAGGTACAAGTTGATGGAGTTCAGAGTGGTATTACAACACCGACTTTTCTCTTCAACTGACTTTTCAAATCTCTTATAAGAGTCTATCCAGTCAAGACCAACTAGGACTCTTCATGGTGCTGAAATATAGTTCTAGAATTGTCACTCTGTGCCTTGCTGTGACTGTCTCAGTTTGGCTTTAGTGCTCCTTTCACCCTAACACATACATATACTCTCACACCTACAAGCTGAAAAGTTGCTAGATGAACCTGATAAGTTTCCAACTCAATGACCCCCGAACCATACAGTTTTCCTCTGCAGAAAGGAAAGAATGTTGATGCAGTGGTTTCATTTTTATAAAATCCTCACCAAAGTTAGTGCAGTTATAGAAGTCACAAATATATTATCAACAGAAAGCATCACCTGAATGTGCCTTTTTTCATGAAGCGTAAAATCTGAGAACCATCATTACTTCCTTGATGGCCTGAGGAACACCTTGGAAATGGAAATTTGCAAGTTTTCTTCAACAGAAGACTGTAGACCTGGAGCACCTGATGTCTTTGTTTATCTTCGTTGTTCACAGATTTGAATTGAGGGTATATAGGAAATAGTGTTTGGTGATTCAGGGAAGTGTGTCAAGAACAAGAAGTGAAGCTGATGGGACTTTCTTAGTGCCAGACAATGTTTAATTTCTGTGGTCATTTGAAAAATACAAAGGCACAAAGTAAGCATATAAAAAATAATTTTCATAGACTCTTTTGAAAAAATAAGTTTGAACAAAATCCTGTATTTCCTTTACTAGGTCTTTTCTTCTACTGTATGTTTGGTCGCATCTCCTAAATTCTGAACATTCTCAGTTGTAAATTGGACTTCAGGCAGTACAAGTATCCCATTCTGTGTGTGCGTAGAAGCTTGTGATGCTCCTTCCATACTTAACTATTACTTGGAAGGGAATACAAATTTAGTTTTGTGTACCACACGGAGTGTTCTAACATAATTTATTGATTTCTAAATCAGTGTTCTTACCATGCTTTGATGTGTAGGTGCAAGATGACCGCAAACACCTTGTAAAAATGTCACATATTTTAGAAGTTTGAGAAATCTCTGCAGTGGCATGAGTTTTATCCGTGGATTTCCTACTTTCACTCCTTATGCAAATGAACCATGGTTCTACTGAGGAGGGCTGCTGCAGGCCTGCCTGGCGCTGTCTCGCTTGGAGTCTGAGACCTCCAGGCTTCTTCGGCACGTTGTGGTGTGCGGTTTATTTTGAATGATGAGCTGCTCCTGAGAGTCTGTTGTGTTGCTTATGGGCCTGAAGTTGTTATCTGTTTTTAAGGTCCCAGTGGCTGGTGACATCTGGGACAAGCATGTGCTCCTCCTTGGAATGGATCTTGAGTGAGGCGACCATGAGACACCAGAGACACTGCGGTGTATGCATGGTACGCTGCACTGAGAGCAGTTGAACCCTGCGGTCAGCAACTGGCAGGCAGGCTTGGGAACCACTGCAGACAGTTGGCAAATACATACAAATGTAAGGTTTTAGAATAGGGAAAATCCATTTACATCAAAGAGCTAACAGTGAGATCATAAAACACGTGGGAAATCACTGGATTCACCTATGAAGTTGTGAGGGAGACACAAAATAAGGATTAGAATTAATAAAATCCTAAGAATTCCAAGTGAGACAGAAAGATTTTCTTGGCTTGCCTGGTGTGAACATTTAATTCATGCTGTGTTTCTCTCTTCACTTGTGATAAATCTTTTATTTTAGTAATGCTGTGTGCCTGCATGCCACCTGTCTAAACTTGAGAGTACAAAAATTGAAAATTTTCTTTCCCCTTTCTAAAGAGAGGTTTTAAATTTTGTGTTCTGATGTTTTGTAAAGATAGAAATGTTCTTGTTTTATTAAAATATACTTTACAGGCAATTTGGTAGTGGAATAATACGTTTCTGCTCTAAATTCTTGGCCTGGATGTTATTTCTCAAGACAGCTAAATATTCCTGAATCACTGATAGGTTCACATCTATTTTATGTTCTTTATTTTTTGGGTTAAATTTGACCTGGTCCTTATCAGAAACCCTGGATTTTCTATTGACCCAAACTTTACGTAAGATAAGGATATGACCGTCCTGCGTGAATTCCTTGTACCCTCTATTTTCAGAAAGTGTGAATGGGAGACAGAGGGCAAATGAATGGAAACATACGGTTAGTAATTCAATCCAGTCTACATTTACTAATGTACAGACCCCTGGGAACTTCAGAAATGTTTTGATATGAAATAGGTCAAAATGCATACTTTGCATCTTGTACAGTACCTGTCACATAGTAGGCAATAAATTAGTGCATGTCGAATGAATGAATTAATCTGGTCTTACTTTTCAAGGCTTGTAAAATAAACACAGACAGTGTTGATGTATTAGAATACACATGTATGTTTGTTTTTTTCTACAATTGAAGCTTCTTACAGAAATGCAAAGATCCTCTGTCTTAGTCAATTCGGGCCCTATCTTAGTCCACAGTTCTGAGGGTCTGAAGTCTAAGGAAAAGGCAGGAGCTTTTGCCTGGTGAAGGTTGCTTTCTGTTTCATAGAAGTTGTCTTCTTTTTGTGTCTTCTCATGGTGGAAGGGAAAGACAGGCCTCTGGGGTCTCTTTTACAAGGACACTAATCCCACTCATGAGAGTCCCACCCTCTATCTTCGAAAGGACCTACCTTCTAAACTTATCAGTATGGGGTTAGGATTTCAACGTATGAATTTAAGGGAAATGTAAATATTTAACTATTGTAAGCACCGTGACAATGGGGTAAGTGACCTTACATGGGTCAGGCTGTCTACTAGTAACCAGTCACTGTGAATTAACCTCTTGTCACCCGAGCCCAGACACGTCATTCAGTGAAGTCCAGGTCATTGTGGGTCTACCTTATTTGAGAAATATTACTGTGTGCTTTTCTGGGGTTGCTGTTTATTGGGACTAGAAGTCTGTTTAGTTTGGAAGTCTTCGCACATGTGACTTTTGCTATGAAGCTATTTATTATCATGGAACCACAGTTTCACCTCACCATTCTAATTATAATGGGGTTCCTTCAAGATGAGGAATCTGTGAGTTTTTTCTTAGTCCTAGCCATTGTCCTGTTACTCTCTTATTTAATCTATTTCTCCATCTCAGTTTCATACATGCAGCATCTCAGGCTGAAAATGGATATTGAACAGAGGCTGGGCAGACCCTGCTCCCCCAAATCCTGGCCGGGCTGGGAGGTGTCAGAGAGCACAGAAGACCGGATCTGCAGCATCTCTCTCCCCTCTCCTCCGCTCGAGTCCACAACCTGTCTGAATCTTCAGATGTGTATCTCACCTTTTGTTCTACATACGTGGTGTTTCTTAACAAGAGCAATGCTTTCATGTGTTTGGGGAATGCCTTCACAAAGTTTTGGCCAAACTGTTAATATTTTTTTTCTTTCTATATTATTTTTCTTTTTCTCCCAATGTGGGCTGGGGTCCGAATCCAGTGCACTGGGACCTGTGGAATCAAGGAGCGTTAGCCTGGGCCTCAGGAACATTATGACAATAGTCTGGTGTCGCATCAGCTTATTCAGAGAGTTCATCAACAGTTCTGACCCAAACTCAGAAAAACTGGTCTTATGAGGGTCAAACATCCCATCATTTCACAGACTTGACCAATAATCTCAGGTCCATGTCTAGATCAACTCAGCTAATGGAGAAGTTTTCAGTTTCCTATTGATGGGTCAATACAATACAACCTGATCTGTGGGGAGATGACCAATATTGTCCCATTTTCCTAGACAGTTTTTAAAATATTGAATCAACTTGGAATTTCTATTTTACATAGGCATGATCTTCTCCAGAAAAAGGAATTACGTCTTAAGCAAAGTAAACAAGTTTGCCAGCAGAACTTGTTGGGGTGCTCTAGAAAGTCTGAGAAAAATGTCTTGGTGGCTTGGTCTCCTGTCCAGCAACTCTACTGGAGCACAGTTGTCTTCATAGTTTTCAGTTGTGACTGGCGTGTTTGCAGGAGGCTTGTCTGGTAAGTCATAGCACCATAATCATGTAACCTGTAGCCCTGTTGCTTTTTGCTCTGCAAAGGAATGAAGCTCATTTCAGTATAGAAAAGCTATGGAGATGGCTTGGTGGGTCAGAAGCCCAGCATAGCCACAATTAGATAAAATAATTTGCATTTCAATTGCAGGAAATGGAATATTGCCATTCATCATAGGATGAGTTTTATTTATTTGGTGTTTCAGGGACTTATTCATGAGGGGATGCTGGGAATGCTTTCAGCAATGAAAAATTGTGTAGGATATTGAAATAACACTGGGGAAATGAGCACCGTTTTGTCAGAGGTCTGCCTATTTGCCAGCTATAAAAATGATTTTGGCCAGTTTAGAACTGGCCTTATTCTCAGAATCCTGGACTTCTCTATTTAAAGCAGTGGTACCCAACCTGAGTTAAAAATGAAGATTAATATTCATAACTTCATCACATGGTAAAATGTTATTAAACCAGTATTGCCTCATACAAAAAGCTGCACAATTTGATGCAATGGTTACTCTTCAGTTGAAGAGTTACGATCTTAATTTCTAATTAGAACCTTGAGAATTCTAAACACATTTATTCAATGGACATTTCCTTCCTACATTTTAAGACAGTGGGATTTTGCCACTATGATGCAGACCATGGTGTCTGATAGATGGGTTTGTTTTAAAAATTATTGCATGGATGGTGGCTCTGCATGGCCTGATTAAGAAATTTAAACATTGCTTACTGAGCTAACCTTTGAGGGGAAACAACTGACTTTAATGAGACCCTCTGGAGGCATGAAGATCATATTGCCTAATTTTAGATTTTATGTTATGCTTTGTGCTAAAAATAGCACACAAAGCACTAGCTACTGCTGTCTTTTAATGGACTGAGATGACCACAGTGTGATGTCCTTTAAAAATGGCAAAATTTCATTAGATTAAAGCAAAATCTGCATTTCTTCTTAAGTAGCTGTGTGTTGTAATTCCATGAGCTATCTTATTGCTTCTGGATTCCTAACTCTTAATTTTTCTGGGGATTTTCTGATCTCTTCCCTTACTGTCTCTTCATTCATTTTAGTAGGCACTGTCTAGGAAAGAAAGGACACAGCCAGTTTTCATCAGCTGGGAGCCAGCAAGCCGGTGTTCAGAGAAATTAGGCTAATTAAGTTAATAGTAGGGCTAAAAGTGAAGGGTTTTTATTTGCATAAAAGCAAAGGGTTGGCATGCACTGTGCATTGCTTATGTTACTGGTCTCTGGAGTACAATTATGATCTATGTGGATTTAAATATTCAAGGGTGAATAAGGATAGAGGTTTTGGTGAATAATAAGCAAACTGACTTGTAAACCCATCACATTCATCAAGCTATGTAATACTCTTTAGATTCTGACCACAGAGGTTCTGTAATCTACTTGAAGTAGGAGGGGAGGACCTCACTAAATCCCAATGTATTTAAATTTGTCAAGTGGCCCATTGCATTACTTAAGTGAAATGGATTTTTCCCCCGGTAATTCTTTCGCGTATGAGTGATATTGCTTACCACTAATGATTCTGAAGCTTATGGAAAAGGCAGAGAGAAGTCATTGCACGAAGTCTCACTGGCATTTGAATTATAATGTAAATCAGAGGATTTTCTGTTACAGTCATCTGTTGTTACACCTCACAGAGGTTTCACTAATCACCAACAATTTCATGAATAGAAAATGGAACTGCTGTTGTTACTTACTGTGGAGAGGCAGGAGGGCCCTGGTGGGTTCAGGCAGGGCCAGTGTGTGCCATTTGCGACGCCTACGAGAAAGTCTCCCTGGTGAACTGTGGTCACGATCGCTTACGAGCGTCTCCCTCAGGTTCCAGAACAAAGGGAAAAAGGAATTGTGCCAGTTAGGAAGGAAACTTTATGTGAAAGCAAACAGTTGATAAGAAGCCAGAACTAATCGGAAGAGTTATTCTAATATGACTGACATTGCTTCTACTTCCTACTTTATTGTTAATGATTATCATAAAAGGGTTGCCAGCCCACTTCCTCTGTTATTTCGATATAGTAACAGATGAACACTATTTGCACAATCTCTATTCTCTTCACATTAACACTTACATATTAAATGATGGGAGGAAAGGAAATGAAAGTGAAGTATTTTGAATTATTAATGGATGATCTTAGCTTAATGTCTGTAAGCTATCTAAAGATGGCTATATATTCTTGTAATACATTTCCATTTAAAATAATTATTGTTAAAAATAGGCCTGAGAGACACAATTCACTTAAATAATATTAATGTTTAAAAAATTGTCATGAAATAAAACAATTCCCTAAGCCTCTTCTCTGCTTACATTTATGTATCTACTTTTCTTTCTCAGTATCACTTTCTCCTTCTCCCACCTCCCCACACACATGCACACACACATACATGAAAAACTCTAGTGTCTGAGGAAAACTCAATCATTCCTACAAGCTAAGCTGAAGTTAGATAGAGCCAATAAAGCTTTCCTTTGATGTAAAGTTTCTATAAAGGCTTTTGCTTCAAGTTGGCTTTGGTAGAGGGGTGATTACAGTGTGAAAATCTTTTGTTTCATCACTGATTTAAATCTCTTTTGTTACGGTTCTTATGCCTAGGCAAAATTTTGTAGTACTATAGTGCTTTTCCTGTACACTTATTTGTGGGTGTTTCCTAAGCCCACCTGTGTTACTGTCCTTGATTCTTTTTCTTTTCTTTTTACAGAAAACTGAGGCTAGCTGGAGCCCTCTCTCCTGATGGAAAGTAAGGAAGGAAGAAGAAAGAGGAGGAGGAGGAGAGAGAAAGAGGGGAGCTCCAACTGCTGCAGCACACTTATTTATGAACTTGGGAGGTTGAATGTCATGTGAAACTGCTCTGCCTAAAAGTTTATCCATGTGGCTTGCCTTGGGCACCCTGTGTTCCTGAGACTAGGAGCTCACGTGACTTGCTTCAGGTGCTCTCTGTTCTTGAGGCTGGTCTTGCTCCAGCCTCACATGTGTGATCAGTTTCCAGCTTCAGCCACTCCCCACATCTCCCTCTTTTCTATTTTGTAGTTATAAGATGGGTGGTCAATTGGATTTCGAGGAACTGTGAGGATTCTGTAGGAGACCTTTTTATTTTCAAACACTTTTTATTCTAGATGAACTTGCTTGATTTAGGCTAAAGATTCCCAGTTCAAGGATTTTAAGTCTCTACATGTAGCAAATTAATCCTATACAATGCATTATCCTAGAATAGTGATCAGTTACTAGTGTAGTTGGTGATGTTTTATACCTCTTGTGGTTATACTTTTCTGCTGGATGTTCAGAACCAAATTAAAGTGAGACCTGTATTAATCAATTTTTGCTATTTGTCAAGGTCAGTTAAATTTCCTCAGGATTTAACTTGGAAACATGTATAGCACCTCCGGTTCTTCAGTCAATGTCATGGTCAGTGCTTGACCAAGTTGCTTTCTGTAAAAACCTGGGAAACCCTCTTCTCCTAGTGACTCTCCTTAGGCACACGATACACTATTGATCTTTGTCCTCTGTGGTTTTACAGTCTCCTTGATCAGGAGTTTGTATAATTCACCACAGTTGCAGGATGTCACTGAACAGATTCCTTCATGTCCTGGGTCATCGTTGACCTTTAAAAGCTGGGACCAAAATATTGGCTGGCTTATCTGTCCTTCTAGTTTTTTTGTTTCTAAATCTCAGTTATTGAACATCCAGAAGGTTAATGACTTTACATTGTATGGGAGTAGTTAGCTTAATATTATACAAAAACAGAACCGTTATTTCTTACCAACCATGGTTGTTCTAGTATTTGAATCCCTGCAGAGTGCTAATAGACAATGGTTATATAGTTTACACAGAAAATTTGATATTAAAAGCCATGCATACAATTGTAGCAATGAAAAACATAATGATATTTTTGTAACACACCTACATTTCCATTTGGACATAAAATAACCCTTTTAGTCAGTCATCTCTGTCTAATACGTAAAAAGGTTTTACTTATCTAATTGACCTTTAATGGGATGTCATTGAAGAAATTTTGTGACATTGCCTGGACTGCTTAATATCTGGGCAACTCTAAGTATAGTGGCTCATACATAGCATATACATCACATGAATTTTTATTAAAGGCAGATGTCTGAAAGAAAAGTGTATCACCATAAACAATCCCAGTTTTACATTTTAGAATATGGTACACCTGGAAGGCATGAATACATGTCATGCAGCACAAGATTAACAATGAATTATCATACCCATGTGAAAAACTGTTGTTTCTTAATTTAGTTTTATACCAAGAGCAACTTTCATGAGAAAATCTTATTACATTATTTCTAGAAAACTTAACCTTTTGCTGATAACCAATTTATTGGGGGTATCTCCCATATGGCAATGGAATTACTGGGGCTTCCCATTAATGATCAAAGACTAGATAATTATCCAGGTAGCTGCTTCCTTATTCATCAGTTGGAGTCCTATTCAGTAGTTTATCCATGCCCCAAGGGATTTTTGTTTCATTATCTTAACAATCTTTGATGACCTATGAGAAAACCAAATTTGACATCATTTTGACCAGCTAGCAACCCAGGTGGAAGCATGCTTTTTAAATCTATGAACTAAATTAAATCATGAACAAATGATCCAAAAATGCAAAAGAAAAAAGAAAAAGAGAAAAAAGCTCAAATTAAAAAAACCAGCTGTTCACAGGTAGAACCAATGGACAAACAAGTACTCAGATTAACAGATTGAACAAACAGAAAACATCTTACAAAATCAGAGTGCACACAAATATATTGAATTGACAAATTGAATTACAATGACTTTTACAATTTTAGAAGTTTGTAATTATAAATAGACTAGTCAGAATTATTTGTAGGTCCATTAGCAGAGATCTCTTATAAAAAGAAATTGGAAGGAATAAAACATTTTATCTTGTATATATGTTTTATATCTTATTCCATCTTAAGAATACTGGCAACTTTTGTGTTCTTTTATGTAGCTTCTAGCTCAGTTATCTTTATACAATCTGTCACCTACTCAAACCTTCTATTCCCAATTCTTGGTTCCCATCTCCTGGGCATCCTGGGTTGACTTCTTTAATCGATCCCAGGTTAGGTCCAGACCCATCTTTTTCTATGGGCTGTGAAACAGTTGCATCACTGCCACGGGACTAAGCATCAGTTTCTTGAGAGGTAGAACCTACTCCTTCTCTGGGTCTGGGTCCAGCTAGACAGCACACAGTGGCACTCAGATAGACTGTTCAGTGTTTTCTGGACACACAAGCATACCCTATACCCTAAGTGAGTAGTGGGCTGGGTTGCTTCCATTGTCCAGTATGAAGAGCTTTCCAAAGGACCCTTCCCAGCCTCTTTTCCTTTGCCTGATTGAATTGTCTTTCAGCTGCTGTAGTCCCACCCCTACCAGGATTTAAAAAGTTAATAGTATACAATGCCAAGGAAATCTATTTTGAAGTGAATTTTTGTAGGGAAAGATTCCATCTTTTGTTTTTGTATTTGAATTTTGAGTGTACAGTGAGCATGTTCCACAATTCCTTGACCTTGAGGGTGATAAGGAATTCCTGTGGTAAGGAAAATGTGAAAACTTTTATAAAGCATTTGGGAGGCAGCACTTGTATAAGTCAGGCCATTGTCTATCTAAATGCTTGCAGGGAGCCAAGGGTGCTAAAGTCATCCAAGTGATAAGCAATGACACATTTAACCACTTCACCAGTGTGGGTGGAAGCAAAAAATCCTAAGGAAGTAACCACTGAGCTGTGGACCCAGCGTAGAGAGCCAAACTTAGGAATATGAGTGACTGCCATTCGCCAGAGATGATTGGGGTGAAACCCTCGGGTGTTAGCCTCCATAGGGAGTGAGGGAAGATGTATTACACATGAGGAACATTGTCTAATGCTTTGTTGAGCCCTTCCAGAGTTAAAAGAAACTGTTTGCACAATGCAGAATCATTTTGATGGAAGATGGCATGGGAGGCAGAAACCCGTTGAATGGTACGTGAGGCAACAGTGACAGTGGCCAGCAATCTCTCTGCAGTAGTGTTTCCCTTAGTGAGAGGCCCTGGCAACTGGAAATGGGAACATAAATGACTGATAAAACAGGGGATGCAAGGTGACCAAATGGCAAATTGGAAAGTGTGAAGTAAATGAACAAAACCTTACTGGTTGGTGTGGATGGGGCCCTCTCTCTGCTTGGCCCAAGTCTCTCCCTTCCATGGTGCTGTTCTGTGCTGAGCTGGTTGTGCAGGTGGCCTGATTCATGCACAAATCAAAAAAATTTCCCTTCGACAGTAAATAATCCTCAGGATTTAAACATGCTTTAGGTCTAGAAAAGTATGCATCTTTCATGGTTTTATTTTTAAGAACTGATTTTCTCAATTCTTTTTCAAATCAGACTTTTACCAAATTAATTTTAGGAGGGTATAGGTGCATTAATTCTGCAGTGAAAACACTTGGCCATACTGTGTGCTTCTTATTTCCAATGAACACGGAGGACAAAACAGCAGAGAAAGAGTAAACGATATGGAAGTACCGATCGTTGTTATACAATCCGCAGCATGACTTAATTTGCTCTTTGAATCCTTGAACACAAAATTAGCCCAGGGATTTAAGTAACAATATTCATCATATCCTATCTTTGTATGATGATCATTTTACCAGTGATCTTTTTATTATTCTTATTTTATGTTAACCAGTTAATGTAGTTTAAGACGTTGTTAACCCTAATTTACAGATGAAGAAACTGGAATCCAAAGAGGCTACCTAACAACACAACACAAGTCTCCAGCAAGTCCATGAAGACAAATAGAGAAGAGAGAAAGGGAAGACAGTTGAGAATATTAAGTGGTAAAGCTAAAAGTTCAGTGAAGAGGTGATAGAATAAGTGATGAATGAAATGGAAGATGACGAAGTAACTGCATGTGCTGGGATTTCAGTGGTAACTTCTGTCCTCACTGATGATTGAGAAACACTTCAGGAGGCTGGTAGAACTTCCCATGCTCCTCAGAAGGGACAGGACAACCCTCCACCACACCACACGCTTGTCTTAGGATGGGCTGCTCATCCATGGTGGGTTCTGCTTGGATCCTATGGCTCATGCTCTGCTCTGAAGTCACAAGACCAGGCTTCCTGGCATGCATACTTGTTAGGTGGGTCTCCACATGACATGCAAGACCCTGCCAGTGTTGTTGCTGCTCTGTGGTTCTACAGTTTCCTGACACATGATTCGCTCCTGCGATACTTCGCTGGGCCATGTGAAATTCCTGCCTTACAGCCTCAAACTCTTCCCTAAACATTTAATTCCTCTGCAAAGCAGAGGGAGCAGCAGTGAGTGAAGCAGGGGGAAAGTTCAGAGGTGTGAAATCCTTAAAAATGGGTGAGAAAAGTGATGGGGGGAGGAGATGGGACTGTCCGGGTGCATACCATGGTGCTGAGGAATCAGGGAAGGACTACTAACTAATTAACTGATAAACTAATTGTTGGAATTAGCCACATGGATACTACTGGTGAGCCTGGCAAAACTGTCTTCATGGGCCAGTGCGTAAAATCAGCCAAAGTGAGGAGAGAGGTTGAGAGGGGGAGAAGAAGAGGAAGAAAGGAATAGAAACAACAAACATGGGTAATTTGGGGGAACTTATTAGTGTAAATAGTGCTAGCATTTCTGCCATGACTTGGAAATGGTTTGAGTGTGTCCAAGGGATCCTGTGTGCCAAGCTTAGTTCCCTGTGTGGTGGTGGGAGAAGCAGTGGGACCTTTAAGGGGTAGAACCCAGTGGGAGATCCTAAAGTGGGGGAAACGCTTCCCTGCCAAGAGAGGGCACTAGCTTTCATGGGATTCCTGACATCTCTCACAGAGCAAGTTATTTTAAGGGTGAGCCCGATCCCTGCGTGGCTCTCTGGCTTCTTGTTTCAAGGTGTGATCTCTTCCTCCCACAAAGACCTGCCATTATGACACCGCCCGCTGCCTAGGTTAGTGGACAGCTGGTCATCTGCCACAGGAGAGTGGAGGCAGTAGCTGGCGAGGTGTAACTGGAGTGATTTTTAAGATAAACAATGGAATGTTATATCTTGTTTTCATGCTCTTGGGCATCATTCGATAGAAGTAGAAAACAATGTAGAAGAGAGAAAGGAGACATTCTGAAAGGAGTGAGAGCAATGGGATCCAGGCAGTAATCGAGGGGTACACGCAGAGGGCATGTGATGGATTTTCCTCCAGGGACACAGAGAAGGTGGAGTAAGCCATTGTTGGCTCCTCCTGGGATCTGTGAAGATTCTCTTCTGATTGACCTACTATTCTGGACAGAGGCAAGGAAGGAAGTGTGGGGGGTGTAGAGTTAGCAGAGAAATGGGGCAGTAAAGAATGGGGAGGGAAATCGGGGGGCTGTTATCTCCAGCTTTCTCAGTAACGCCACTTACTACAAGCTGCTCAGGATTTGCTCCCTTAGCTTCTCACCCCAGACCCCTCTTAATATGAGTAACATCATCCGTCATTTATCTTTTGTTGAAGAAATGGACTGGAAAATAACCCTGGATCTCTCTTTCCTCCGGACCAGCACCCATCAGCGGATGCGACGCCTGCCTGGTGGGCAGCCGCTGTGGAATCCCTTCATCCCGCGCACCCGGTCACAACCTTCTTACCTTTCCTCGGCTGGCTCCACGCCCTCCTACCTGCTGCTTCTCCCGCCCTCCTGGGGAGAACTAAGACACTGTTTTATTAAAAAAAAAAAATGAAAAAACAAGGCTTACATCACACACTACCTGTCCTATCTTCAAAAAGCCTTCCCTACTTTTCCTCCACTTTTTAGTAAAATTTCAGTTCACTATTGCTTGGCTTAGGCAATGCCCTCAGGACAAGGGCTGTTCTGTGCTTGGCTAAACCCTCTGTCTTACAGGCTTGTATTCTACCTGGATAATTAGCCTCTATCCTGTCAGCTAGTTAGAAAGCTGTAAATACCATGCTTCTTTAGAGTTCAGTTAGCATTTTATTATTTTCAGAGAGAACGATGATCCGAATAACCCAGTATGGCTGATTATTGGAGACAGAACTTGCTCTTCTTAGCTTTCAAAATGTAGCGGCAGTTATTTCTTCTTCTTTCTTTTTAAGTGATTTGGTATATATATTTTACGAGGGCCCTTTTCTCACACTTTATAGCGGTAGCTCAAGGGGGCCCCCGTGGAGACGTGTGCACTCCACACCTTTGCTGCCTCGTGCCGTTCTTCTCCAGGCCTAGAGCAGCACGCGATGTTCTCGATGTGAGGTGGGAGATTGCTAACTGAACTGAAATCTAGGAAAGGCACTTTTAAAACAGAAAATCTCATCAGGTAAGTTTCTGTAGCATGTTTAATTAAATGTGACCACTCATCAGGTAAAATAAAATGAAGCAATGATTTTGCATTTTTATAGGAGCATAACTGACACCCAAACTTGGTTGCCTCCTAAAGAGTGGGGGCCTGTGGGACAGAACATATGCTTTTAGAGTCTGCTTTTTTCTTTTTAAACTCTTTCTGACTTTTGAATCCTATGAAGTGGAGTCAATTTTTTGAAAGAACCAAAATTGGATCCAGTCAAGTATGGTAAATGAGGAACGTTTGATTAACATGGAGCCATTTTTAATAACTGCATATGTGTGAGAATGTGTCCACATGTGTGAGATTAAAGACATGTAATTATTAAAGAAATGTAATTATTGGTAGCTTCTTGTGGAATGGGAGGCAATTTTAAATGGAAATTCCAGTGGATATTTAGTGGGTATTGGAGAATTTGATGGGGACAAGTAGCTTAACCTTTGGAGGTGACCAACATGAGCAAGGCCTCAGGTGGTTCTTTAGGAAGATACTTACAGGCAGTCTTCTCACACATGCTAGGCAGGCCCTCTGCCACCAAGGGACAATCCCAGCCCTTGCATAAGATTTTTAAAATGACGAAATACAGATGAGTGGTGGTCAGGGGTACTGGGACATGGAGAGAAGGTATGTGAGTGTAAAGAAAATTAAACTTTTAGGATTGTCATTACAAACTAGATAGCCTACACAGCTGGAACGTATCTTCTCCCAGCTCTGAAGGCCAGCAGTCCAAAATCGTGGTGACGGCTGTGCAAATTCTGAAGGCCCGGGGAGAGTGCTTAGAAACTTTCCCAAGCCCTTCCAGCTTCTGGAAGTTTCTGGTAACTTTTGGCTTCCTTGGCTTGTGGAAACATCCCCATGGTCTCTGTCTCATCTTCACAGGATCATGCTTATGTAGACATCTGTGTGTCACCATCAGTTTGTTTTGGTTCACCCTGCTCCAGTATGACCTCTTCTCATCTTGATTACATTTCCAAATAAGGTCGCATCTCAGTTATTGGTGGTAAAGTTGCATCTTTTTGGGCGCATGTTCTACAATTTCACTTAGGCTCAGGTAAGCCTATGTCTTCAGGGGATGAAATACCCTACAGGTGTAATACAGTGGCTGCTACACAGGTCTGAGCAGGTGAAAATGGGGCACAGAACCAAGTGTGCACCTTGTATCAATGCCAGCTTCCTGGCTTTGGGTTGTCCTGTGATCATGTAAGAGGCCACCACTGGAGGAAGCTAGTGAAAGCATCGCAGCACCATTCTGCTTAGCTTCGCAGCTTCCTATGAATCCACAACTATTTTGAAGTAAGAATTTAAAAAAGTAAGCTCATTTCTGTCTTTTTCCTCTGGCACCTACAGGTCAAATTACATTATATAATCCTTGCAGTGTGGGACACACACACACATACACATTCTATGAAGAAATGTATCCCACATCAATTTTATATGTAGATTGACTTGAGTTTTACAACAGCTGTTTGTGCACGTGTATACAAAAGCTTCTGTAGATGAAGATGTGAGTCTTCTAGACAGAAAATTCACACTGAGTTGAAAAAGTGATGAACACCAGTTGAAGAACAGCTCTGAAACCCTTTACAGCGTTGGAGCCCTTCCGTGGCTTCACTCACCTGTCCTGCAGTTTATTTCTCTGCACACCTGCCAGCGGTTAGAGCTCATTTACTGCAGGGAGCAAGATTTGTTTACTGGACTGGATCTTCCTCTGAGAACAATTACGATCACTTTGACTCTGCTGGGAGAGAAAATTTAAGATTCTTGGTATTCTTGATGACAACAATCGCTAGAGTCTCAATAAAATCTGATTTCTTCAGGACCACCCACATTTGTTTTACATCAAAACCTAAATACAACCTGGGAAATTTATCAGCTGTGTGCCCACAAGAGTTTATAGGGTCATTTGCTTTAGGTGTTAATTTCCTTTTGGAGTACATTGAAGCTGTTGGTTCATTTTGCAAAGAAAAAAATTAATCAACAGATTCATTTTTTTGTTTTTGATTGATATGATGAGGTAGTCACTTTTGATGTGGATCTAATGGAGAGTGTTTTTAAACCTCATCATGTGGAAATTGAGAGTATGATTTTAGCAGTGAACGCGCCCATGTAGCAGCTTCATTGGGATATACTTCCAAATTTGCTGGTAGCGAGCTCATTTGTCATGGCATATAAGATGTCATGCACTGCATGGCATACAAAGTGACACATTTACTTCTCACCATTGACAAACCCACTATAGGACAAATAATTTATTCTCTGTTAAGTATCTTATAAACAGGCCTAATACTGGAGGCTTGAATAAGTAGTTTCCCTAATCTTTGATATTCTGACTGTGCGACCAAACACACATTGTAGAAAAAAGAGCATTTTATGAAGTTCATACATTTTCAAAATTGCTCCCACAATGATGCTTTCATTTTGTGTTAGGACTGGAATGATGGCTTCTATCTGTTCCAGAAAACTTCAATATTGCCTCAAGTGAAAAGGAAAAGCTCATATTTCAAGGCCACTGACATTAGCCCATTCACTTCCTACGAGGGAATGGATGCCAGTTCCTTTTACCGTGAAGAAAAGAGCGATGCATTAGCTTCTCCTCACCCGTCTCTCCACCAGTCTTTTTGGTTTGCAGATCAGCCAGTCTGGCTGCTGTAACAGGATTAAAATGTAATGTCTCCCAGTGAGCTAGTGAATATCAGCACTCTTTCAGTTTCTGAATATAAACGCCTTCTTTAGTGGATGAAGCCATTAGTTGACAATAGTATTGACATTTTTATGGGGTTGTTTTTGGAAAAGGCTAACATGTAATTTTAAATTCAACATATGGTAGTGGTCACATTGTGTTTCCACTGTGGAGAATGCTGGAATAATAACCTACTGCATCCTCTTGGCCAATACACAGAGAGAAACTTGATTAATTTCACCAGTATCCCTTAATCTCCTTCCCTGGCTCCCATCCCGTCCTGCAAGGGTTGATAAATCTTACATCCCTGGAAGATTACTACAGTGTCTAATAGTGTTATGACATTAGAAAGAAGCTAGGCTCAACAGCACAGGATACATCCACCAAATGAAATCACATAAATAATTTAGTTTTCACAATTTAATTTTTATGGGATGTTTTTTTGTCATTGGTGTTGTTTATGGGTTATAATAAGGACTGCTGTTTTACTTTGCTATAAATAAAGGGAAAGATTTTGACACCAAAAGTTTTCAGTGTTGTTCCTGCCTTTTATCATTGGCAATAATCAACTACCCAGTTGCAGTTTAAGGTCACACATATGTTCACGAAATACCGTTAGAGAGACAAGCACATGCGGGTGAGCGAGCATGCACGCGCACACACACACACACACACACACACTATTGTGTGTTTCTTTCTTTTTTTTTTTTTAAAGCCAATGTTGTATCCTGTCAAAAGCATTTCCTCATCATGAGCCTAAGGCAAATTTTATACATCCTTGTTTTGATATAATCTGTGCCAAAGGAAAATCATCAGTAAATATTTCTTAAGAATTTTCTGGTTCTAAAAAAAAAAAGAATTTTCTGATTCTTAATAGAACACTGTCACATATTATTAAGCCCTCACTGCATGCCAGAGGTCTTCTAAGAACAAAGATGGATATCAGACAATCGCAGCACTGCCCTGGTTTGAGAGGAGCTAATCCTACAGGTACATGTGAGCACTGCAGTTTCAAAATATAAAAGCTTCTGAAGGAGGAGAAGGAGGTGCAATGCAGCACAAGATTAACAAAGGCATATAGAAAATGTATTCGATACCATGGCTGTAGAGATTAGCCCATGACTTGACTTTAGAGTAGCTTTCAATTAGACTAAATGAAATATTTTTGGTGAGCAGTGCATAAAATTCTTCACCCATTTGTAGCATGATTGATGGATCGGTAGTAAAGCTGTGTTGGTAGCACTTCTCTGTGTCAGCATAGCTTTTCAGACCTTAGTGGACGGATGGCCAGCCTGAAAGTTGATGCCCATCTCAGGGTTTAGTCCTGTTACAGAGAGGAGGATTGCTTTGGCTCATGTGTCTTGTGACCCACGCTTTTGTGGGTTCTGAGAATGCAGCAGACAGCCCAGCATGCAGGTTGTGCTCTTTGGCTGAGTACCACCTAGTTTTGCCTAAGAAGGAGAGGGAAATAATGTAAAAGACATGGCCATTCACTGCCCATTTGTCTCCTGCCTGTCAGTTACCTTCTCCCCGCATGCATGCATAGAAGCCATTCAGCTTCAGGACTGCATGCAGGACTCCAGCTTTTCTCACAAATGTGTGACACGCAGTGGCCCTTCTGGGGGTTTTGTAGCGCTCATGGTTGTGACTTGACTACTTGGAGTCCTCTAACATTCTTGGGAGTGTTAGGAATAAGACACACTGACAATTAAGTGCTTCTGCAATTAACTATGAAACGGAGGGCAATTTACTTATCTTCTTTATGAAATGGGAGTAACAATGTCTATCTTACATGGTTCTTTTCAGAGGTTATGTAAAGTCCTAAAACAAATGTCTTGATTTGTAAAATGAAGAGATTTGATGACTTTTAAAGTTTCTTTCTGGCACTCATGACTTTCTCAGTTTTTTTTCCAAGTTTATAAATATCTGAGATACCACGGTAGTTTTCAGAGTGGAAAAAAAAGGCAAAAATCAGTACAATGTACACAGTTACTTATTAGTAAGGCAAAAGAAAATAAAGACCTTTCAATAGATACAAGGGGAAAATTGTCAACTGTTGGTTAACAGTTGTTGGTTTCATTAACTAATGAAAAATTATAAACAACCAACCAGTCAATAGAAGTATTTAACTTCATTAATAAGCACAAATAATCAAGTATAAATGAAGATAAAGTGTCAATGTTCAGTTATTACATTGATAAATATTTTTAATGTTACAGGCAAAGTTACTACATTGGTAATACAGTATCAAAATCTTTTGAGGGACCACTTGGCTATAGTTAATAATAGTTATTGAGAATTAAGAGTGTATATTTAACCCAATCATCTTATTCTTTAGAAATGTAGAAATGTCTGTACCAATGACCAACACATTTACTGCAGCATAATCAATTACTTCAATTTAGAAAAAATGACATGCGCAGGCCACAGAGGGGAGAACCAGATGCCAGCCTTTTCCTGTGAGTCAGCGCCATTCACAGTCTGCGGGAGAAGAGAACAAGAAGTCACCAAGAAGGAAGCCCTCCCTGTGAATTGGCACCATGCATGGGCTGCTGCGGGGAGAGCTAGATGCCAGCTCCTTCTGACACCCCCCACCCCCACTGTAAGTGACTGGCTGATCTGGAGAAACACAGGCTGCAATGGTAGCTATTGAGGTAAAATACAATTTAATGCTTGTAGTGTTTAGTGTTTCACTGATTTTGCAGGTCTAAAGCTGGTAGTCTGATCATATATTCAGAGGATAACAATATGCAATGTAGCATCTATGGGGGGTCTCCTTCTGAAAGTGGTAGCCATTGTTAATTCCTATCATCTTGTTTTGAAGTCCTGTATCATTTTCATTGTTTTTTTTTTTTTTTTTGGTTAGGTTTTATTCTGTTTTGTTTTGTTTGATTTTATTATATCTGATGGCATGGGCAGCTGTTTCAAAGATAACAAGATATATTATGGTAGCCATTTTGGATTTACTCTTATCTTGTTTTAAAGTCCTTTATTGCACTCATTGTTTTGTTTTTATTGGCTCTATTGTGCTCTGTTTTGTTTGATTTTCACTATGTCTGAAGGTATCTGAAGCTATTTTGAAGACAACAAGAGGCATTATGGTAACCATTGTTGATTTCCTACTGTTTTGAAGTCCTGTGTCACTTACACTGGTTTGTTTTGGTTGGCTTTATTCTGTTTCATTTTGCCTTGTTTTATTCTCTTTAAAATAAGAATAAAAAAATCTAGAAAATGAGTTAAATATTAAAAAAGAATCGGAAAGTTAAATACAGTATGATACTTATCTGATTAGTATCAATATAGCCCTTAAAATCTGTACATTGTGCCATGTGAAAATTCTTTTCATGAAAAGAAAAAGGAAGTCCAAATTGCCATTTCAGTATATGTACACATATACCCAGATGAATATTCTGAGAAAAATAAACACTAAAATCTCAAAGATGCTTATTTTTAAAAAAAATGATAGGATGGTGGATGATTTTTATTTCATTCTACATATTGTTCTAAATTTTCAAAAATACTGTGAATCTGCAAACTTTGTGATAAAAACTATCAATGTAAAATGCAAAACCAAATATCTTTCACCTTCAGGTGTTCTGTGAATCATTTCAGCGTATTTTCGTCTTTGTGTTGCTTTGCAAAATAGTGTACCCACAATGAGGTGTTTAATAGAGAAAAGATGTTTGTTTTGGTGCATTATTTTGAAGGCGGCAAAGTCCAAGTGCAGGCTCACACTTGGTGAGGGTTTCATGCTACACCATTTGTGGCAGCTGGTATTATATGATCAGACTACATGTGAGACTCCAGTGTGTGAGGAGAAGACCAAATAGAGCCTTTATGGTGTAACAAAACTTGCTCTGGCAATAGTTACTCAGTTCCCCCAACACAGGCACCCAATCCTCTCCAGGGCAGTGCCCCAATAACTATCCCTTCCCACTGCACCCACCTCTTTTTTTCTTTTTTGCAGCACCAGGGATTGAACTCACAACCTTGTGCCTGGTGGACAGGCGCTTAAGCCACTGAACCAAACTCCTGGCCCTGGTTTTTTGAGGCAGGGTCACACTATGTAGTTCAGGCTGGCCTTGCGCTCGGGGTGTAGCCCAAGCAGGCCTCGAACTCACAACACTCCTCCTACCTCAGCCTCCCGAGTGCTGGGATTAAAGGCCTGCGCCACCACGCCCAGCCTTGCGTGCACCTCTTCAGGGTCCAAGCCTCCAGCCTACGAACCTTGGGGGACACACACACCCAAACTGCGGTGTCACTCCAGCTGCATCGTGGGTCCTGCGCTGGTCCTAAAATCATGTTGGGGAACGGGATGGGAGGAGGGGCACGCATGGGTGCCCTCACCGATCCTTTTAGTAAAATAAAGGTACAAGGAGGCTTTCTTGGAAGCAGAGTTGCAGGTGGCTTTCATTCTTCTGTTCCAAAAGCAAACCTTGTCTCCAGGGATTTTGAAAACAGCAGGTTTTATTTTTTTAGAGCAGTTTTAGGTTTATTGAGCTGAGACAATGCAGAAATTCCTAGATATGATCTTCTTCCTCTTATGTTGGTTTGTAACTTAGCATGATGCACAGATAAAGGGGGAAGCGTTCATTTTGACTGCTCCATGGCAGTGCCTAAAAGCAGACCCAAGAAAGCAGGCCCTGTTTATAAACGCTGCGCGCAGCGGCTCGGGCCTCAGCCGCCAGCTGTAGGCCGGAGCGCACGTCCGGCGGCAGCCGGTCCTCCGAGACGCGCCACGGTCGCACGTCAGGTCGGAGCTGAAAAGCCAGCCTGAGACCGCCTTCCGCTTCTCCAGCAGTATGTCACACGGCACTAGGGGCTGCTTTTAGAAGAGCTAAATGTCACCATAAATATTTATAAAGACCTAGTATTGCTGTGCTGGAGGGTAGTTTATTACTATAGAAGTCACACATAGCGCCGGAAAAACAGCAGTAAATACATTACAGCGATGGGTTTGTGGCTATGCGCGTGCGTGGCTTGCGTGCGTGTACCATATCTTTACACACGGAAAGGTGCTAAATCTGTGGGTTTGGTCCACAGGAGCGCCTCTACACACGGTTTCTCCGTCTCCTTTCACCGCGTAACTGTAGCTTTTGTTGTCATTCATCACACACGAATTCCAGCCCACAGTTCCCTCATTGTTGCCCTGAAGCCAAAGTCGCAGCGTGCGGAGAAATCTGCTTGGGGCACCGTGGCAGCTCTTACGTCCCACGTCCCTGTCACCCCGGAGGGGAGCCCTCCCCGTGGGCCTCGGGGCCTCACGCAGCTCCGATGCCTGGTCCGAGAGCCTCTGCGCCACCGGTGCGTGCGGCCTGACAGGCGGCTGCTGTCGCTGGCAGGGTTCCGGCGGAACTGTCACAAGTCGTTTGTAACTACTAGTCATGACAAAATCGAAGTGCACGCTTTGGGTACTCCGCACGATGTCGAGGCGGCTGACCGCGATTCCCCCGCGCTGCGGTCAGAGTCCGCGCGTGGGCGCCGAGAGGTGCGCGCGGGCTGTGGGGAGGTGTGCACGGGGCGGGGGCGGGGGCCGCTGCGCCCTCTCGGCTCCCCTTCTTCCCAGTGGACGGATGGCTGCCCTGCGCCCCGAACCCTAGGGCGCTCGGCCAGATCACTGCGTGGCTCTCCGATGGCGTCGCGTGGCGCCGGGCCGCACAGGGGCCTGGCTTTCCTCCCCAGCGCTCCTTCCCGGGGGGCCTCGGGTCTCCAGCTCTCCTCCCAGCTCGGCGGTTGCTCCGTGCGCCCGAGCGCGCGCTGGGCGTCCACACTCGCGAGGCCCGGACGCCCGACGCGCCCGCCCCTGAAGAAAGCGGGACGCTTGGGTTTCCCTCGCTCTCCCGCTGCTGAGGCCCAGAGGTTTGGGCCAGCGGGAGAAGGCAAAGACACCTCGGAAGCTGTCCTGCGGCGCATCCACACTGCTACTTCCTCTCGCCCTGACGCCCAGGGCCCCTGCACCCCGCGCCGTCTTCAGCGCACGCTGCAAGTGGGGCGTCTGTCCCGGAGCCTCCACAGCGGCCTCCCAGCGCCCCGCCGCGGCTCCCGCCCTCCTCGGCTCTGGGGTCCTCCGTTAGCAGACGGCTTCTCGCCAGGGCCCTCCCGCCCCACTCGGAGCGGAGTAGGACATCTCGCCCATGCCTTGGGCCTGCCGGCATCTCCTTCGGCCGCGCCGGCCTCGCGCTCCTGCCCGCCTCTGGCCTGCGGTCCTCCTCCCTGGCTGACGCTGGGCACGGCCGTGCGGCTCCTGCCCGGCGGTAACCGGGGCTCCTTCCCCCTTGCTACCCCAGGGCTGTGTCCTTACCTCCTCGGCGGGCTCCTCAAACGTCACCTTGACCTCCCTGTAGAAAACGTCACTCCCACAACCGCTCCTGCCATTCTATTATTTTCCCTACTGATTCCCCTCTAGCACAGATCCCCATTCGGCTCTTTTTATTTCCTCCATGGAAGTTAACTTAACTTACGGCTGCTGGAATATTTTAAATGTCTTCTTTATTCTGTCTCCAGGGCTTAGAGACTTGTCCGGCATTTGGAAAGCACACAGTAAATGTCCACTAAAGGTTCACAGAATCCAGGGTGTACTTTGGCGTCCATATGCTTCCGTCCAAAGTGAACAAACATTTTAAAAATGAATTGTAATTCTGGTTGTTTTAAGTCATTTTTCCCTTAGGCCCTGCACGGTAGGACACCATGCACGTGCGGGTCCTCTCCAGCATGGTGGGGGGAAACGGGAACCCCCAGAAGACGGGCTGGCGAGGACGAAGAGGACCTGCTCTCCCAAGTGCTGGCTGCTTCCACAGGTCTCCCTTCGCCCTGTCAGCTGCAGCTTGCGGGCACTGCTGTAGGCCCCTCTCCCCTTCTAAATTCTTGGCCAAACGCAGCAGAACCCGGAACCCTCGGCACGTGGTTCCCTTCGGCAGAAAGGAAGGGGGAGCTGCTATGCTCCAGGGCGGCTATAGACAGGCCTGTGGCCTCCAAGGTGGTGTTCAGGGGGCTTTGCCCAAGACCGCTGGGTGCTGGTCTGGATGGAGACCCCTCCCCATGGCCCCTGCATGTCCAGACTCCTGAAATTCTTCTTCCACTCTGCCCAGCGGGCCTGCCAACAGCTGTGTTAGCCACCTTCCTTTCCTGTTTGAAGCCTTTCCTCAATAGTCCAGTTTTTCTGACCAAAGTCGGACTAACAATTACATAGTCTGAGCAGAAATTAAGGAATCTCAGTCATCTGGGGACCCAGGCTGGAGGACACTCTGGACTCAGGGAAAGTGGGGCTTCAAGCACCTACACCTGAGCTCTGGATTGGGCCAGCTTCCTTGAATTCCTGAGTCTGTGTTCAACCCTTGTATATCATTAATGGTTTCATGAGCATTTGAAACAGTCAGCAAATCAAAGCCTCGAGACTATGACATTTAATCCCATAGCTATTATGGTTACTTTGGACGTAAGACTTCATATTTTAAAGTTTTTTTCTATAATAGACTGTAAGTCCTTTTTTTCCTTTGGAAATATGTTATAAGCAGTAAATTAATTCAGAACACTGCAAAAGAAGTTGGAAATTTTTGTATCTAACAATACAAATTTTTGTGACTTTCCCTGACCACAGAAAATAGAATGGGCATGAGTTGTATCTGGTTGAGAACGCAAAATCTGACTGCCCAACTTTCTCTGCTCACCTTGCCACTTAGGAGCTATAAGTAGTGCTTCACACAGTAAGCGAGCTGCTGCAGTCTCCCGTGCCTGACTTTCCCCATCTGCAAAACTGGAGCAACAGTGATGGGAAAATCAAAAGAGTTAATCTGAAAATATTCAGAACAGCATCTCTTGTATGTGCAAGACACGCTTTTATCTCACATTCACTGGGAAAGAAACAATCACTATTCTGACAGCAAATAAAAGCAATCAGATTAATTACTTAATGTAAATTTTTTTTTTTTTGGTGGTACCAGGGATCAAACTCATGATCTCGTGCTTGCCGGGCAGGCACTTATGCCACTGAGCTAGATCCACAGTCCAAATTTTGAGATGGATTAGTGGTGATGTGTCTTTTGCTGAAATACATTCTTTTTTTTTTTTTTTTTGTACTTGGGATCAAACACATGACCTCACACTTGCTAGGCAGGCACCAATGCCACTGAGCTAAATCCCTGACCCAATTTGTAAATATTCTAATGTCTTGATACATGAGCATAAAGTACCTAAGGTATTTGTGTTTTGAATATTTCCAAAATAGCAGTAAAACTTACAGTATTTGAGTACAATTCAAAAGTCACCAAAGAAACTTTAAATCTCTCAGTTTTATAAGAATCTCATAAAGTAAGTGGCACAGGTCTTATGTAATCCTAATATAGTGATGCGAAAACAGATTCCAGAACAATTTCGGACAAGCTTGAATAGACCTAAATCCCAGGTCAGTGTCTTCCCTTGGTTCAGGAAAACTTTAAACACCAGTTGAACATTTGCATTGTGCAACTCATACAGATAACATGAACTCATCAAATTAAATGCAATGCAGAATGGAGGACACGTGTTCTGTTCATGGAGACTCTCTGCTCCTTGTCAGCCGGGCTGTGTGAGCGCGAGCAGCCCATGTGTACGTGTCCGTGTGCTAGGTGGTGCAGTGGAAGGGAAGGTTATTTTAGAGAGTGTTTCAGTAGATGAGTGGAGTTTTACCTGCTTCCCTTGTAAATGATGAGTTGTTTCTATGCAATTAACTATAAACAGTATGCTCACTGTGGACAATAGCAACACAAATAACAGTTACTGCATTTCTACACTGCGAGCTGGGGACAGCGGCATCCTCACCGTGCTTTCCTCGGCATGCAGTGGCCTCTGTGTCTCCCATTAAAGTGTGTGAATAGGGTGAGTCCAGGACCATTTTCACATTTAAGAGATGGAAAGGCAGGGAGTTTGAGATACTCTCATTGGAGTGAAGACATTTGTATTTGAAGCATTCTCTGTTACTGTCATGCTTTATATTCTTTCCAGTTTAGAAACCCATTTCCAGAGCAAGAAAACAACTAAATGGAAGTAGCAAGAAGTCAGCAAAACCTTCTGAAATTGTGTGTCTTCTACTTAATAATTTGCTTCCTTTACTCATAGGTGCTGGCAAAGAGTAATAGTCACTTACCATAAAACAACTGGCTCAACCACCTGCTTTCTATAATGAGGATGGGAAGAGTATTTAAGTAGAAATAGCTATGATATGATCTAAATGTTCTAAATGTTGTCTTGATTGTTCTCAAAAGCTTTCCTCACTGCAGATACATCTGTGTATATTGGTACCCATACATGAGTAAATATGAAGATACTGCTGTAGAAACTCACTTATAGTCTCTCTATATGCACTCTACAAGGTGTTTCTACTTCACAGAAAAGCAATAAGAAGTAAACTCAAGCTCTAGTCTGTTTTGAACACTCATGGCAGATGTGAGACAGAGCAAGCAGCTCATGTGTCCAGCATCAGGGAATCACCTCTGGAGGCCAGACAAGGCCCAGGCCCTCAGCTGGGCACAGCCCATGAAGCATCTCTCTAACAGTAAGTCCTCCAGCTCCTCAGCAAAGGAGACTGGCTTATATGCATATGCAGGAGGAAGCTGGGTAGGTGGGAAGCTGGGGAGTGGGGCTGAGCTATGCTGCGCTTGGCTCCTTGGCTTTCGGCACATCCTTGGCTGCCCACCAGGTGTTCATGAGTGTGACAGGTGCTCCCGTCCTCAAGAACTCACGTGCAGGGGCGAGAAGAAGGCTGTGGTGTGAGTAAGCCAGACCTCCACAGGCCAGGCACAGCAGCAGTTCGTCGGTTCCCAGAGATGTTCAAGCCACCAGAGGGGCGAATGTGGAGCCCCTTCCAACCACACTGGATTCCTGGGAGGAAGTGAACAGAGCAAACAAGAGAGGTGACATTTCAGTGTCACTCTGTTTGTGCCCAGGTTTCCTCTCGGACATCCTGAATGAGAACAAGCGAAGAGAACAACTCTCTTAACGGTGATACAAAAAACAAAATACAAAGCAGATAATTTTAAGGGTAACATTTTCTTGCTGCATTAAATCACAGTGGACAGAAAGTTGGAGACATGCCTGCAAAATCCAAGGCAAAGCTAAGCAAGCAAAACCCCAGCTCTGCTTACAAAAAGAGCCACAGCTGGTTTTCAAGCAGCATATTTATATATGTTGTCTTTTAGACTTCTTCCTGAATAATCTTTCTGAATTCATGACTGGTTTAGAGTGTTAAACACAGAGTAGAGCTTTTTAGTGTCCTCTCCCCCAACCAGAAAAGAAAAGGAAAACCACAACTCACACCCATTTCCTGTGTTAAAGCAAAAGCCCTAAGGTTCCTGAAATAACACGGCAATAAGTAGTCCCTGTCAATAGTCCTTGTCAATTCCAGAGACCCAAAGACATCAGTTCATACTGTAGCAGCACATACAGAGGCATTTTGTCACAGAAATGGTGTCTCACAGTCTGATATTTTGTTAGGGTTCATCAAAAGTGGACATGCTCATTCTTGTTTTGTTAAGAAATTTTGAAAGGAAAGGACTTAAATGAAAAGAACAATTCTCAGGAAAGATATTGTTGCCAGCAGATGAGAGCATCCTGTTATAAACTGTGGGCATTAAAGGTGATGGCCAAAGGATTGGACCCAATGGAAGTATCTTTCTGAGCATTTCAAGATAGCAGATTGGATTTGGAGTTTTAAAAAGACTATGAAGACAAATGGAATCTTTGTTTAGGCAGCCACAGCACATTCAGTGTTATTTATTCCTCAGAAATATTATCACAGTTGCATGGTGTTCAGCAGGGTTTTCTAAAGTTTATTAAGAAAATGGAAGGATTCTTCTTGCTATTTGGGATTTAATTTCTCAGTTCATGAAACGTCTGAGTGAGGAATGGCAGTGAGTGCATTGGATTCCCCATGTGCCCACTGGGTTCTTACTGATAGTGAGATGCAGGGCACTGCTCTCTCCAGACCTGGTGCGAATGAAGGCAAAGCCCCTGGTGCAGCTTTGAGGGAGAGTTTCTTTTTCCATGAAGCAGACAGTCTGTGACCCAAGAGGCCTGCTCCTCTGTCCTTGTTGGGGGCTGGCATCTTCTCTAGAATGCAGCATCTGTATTTGGGTGGACCAAGCTGATAGTCCCAGGGCTGGGTGAGGTGATACGTGAGCCTCCCATTTCATTTACTGCATGCACATCTGGAAGACAAGTGTACTTGTGATTCCTCTGGGTCTGGCTACAAGGAAGCAGTAGATCAGAAGGACACCATGTGAATCATGAGCCGCCAAACCATGAACAAAACTGTAAATCAGTATTTGTGCAGTTTCAAAATTCTTGAGAATATTCATGTTTCTTCTTTCCACACTGAGCCTCTCACAAAGGAATCTGAGAGAACTACTATCATAATGAGGTGTTCACAGTATTGGGTGATGTGCTATGTACCCCCAAGTCCTCATATACTTTTGATGGGGCTAAGTCTGGCACTTGCTTGTGTTCGGTTTGTTGTCTAGCACCGGGATTGGTGATGTGAGTGCTGCACCCGCCCAGGGGTGGAGCTGAGATACAGGGTAAGGGAAGGCGGGTCTTCCTCTTGCGCTTCCACCCTCTCTCTCTCGCCAGTGCTTGCGGCTTGCGGCCACTGTGAATGGCAGCCCCGCCACGCCATGCTGCCTTGGAGCCAACTAAGTATGGGCTGAAACTCCTGAGAAACTGTAAGAAATAAACCTTTCCTTCCCTAATTTTGGAAGTCAGGTATTTTGTCTCGGCAACGAGTAAAAAGTAACTAAGACAGAATTTAGTACCAGGAATGGGGCCATTGCTGTGATTATTCCTGACCGTGTGGTTCGAGAGCCTTTGGAAATGGCTTGTGGGAAAAGTTTGGAAAGGTGTGGAGATGTCACCTACATGCATAGAGTTGGAACAGCTTAGGATGTTCTGTATGGGAGATTCTGTTCAGAGACCAGGAGACCAGAAAGCTGATAGAAAGCCTGCTGCTAAAGACCAGGCTTGGGAGGTTTCTGCTGGGAAGAAGGACCACATTGGGTGTTGGACTCCAAATGATGTGTGCTATGGCTTGGCAGAAAGTTTGTCTGTGTTTTGCCTGTGTCCAGAGACTTTGCCTGAGACTAGATTAAGGCCGATGAACTGATTAATCTGGCAGAGGAAATCTCTAGGCAGCAGACTGTTGAAGCAGTGGCCTGGCTATTATTGGGGGCATTTAGCCAGATTTATGTTGGGAATAAAGAGCAAGGAGCCCAGCATGGTGATTTAAAACCTTGTGAGTTTGGCCAGGAAGCTGTGGAGTTTAAAGATGGAGCTGAGACCTTGATTGCTGAGAAGAAACAAAAGAATAAAAAAGATGGCCCTGGGGGCATCCCGGGAAGCAGCATGAAAATGTTAAGGCAGTTTCCGCCTTGCCTGCAGGGAGCAAAATGTGTAAAAATGTAAGGGTGAAGCCAAGGAACATGGATCGTCCAAGGGAAGCTATGGAAGTTAAGACCCCTGAAAGTGCCACAGGGGTAGAATCACTTAAGCCTTTTGGAGCTCGCAACCAGATTGCTTCAGAAGCTGAGCAGAGAACTTCAGGACTTAATGTTTGCCCTGCTGGATTTTGGACTTGCTTTGGTTATAATGCTTAGTATTCTCCTGCTGTAACTTTTGGAATGGTAATGTTTACCTTGTGCCTTTATATGTTGGAAGTGCTTAACCTCGTTTTCATTTTTACAGGGGGTTACAGTTAAGAGTTTGCCATAGATCTCGGAGGAGATTTGGGACTTGGACTTTTCAGCAATGCTGAAACTGTTAGGACTTTGGCAACTTTTGGAGATGAACTAAATGGCTTTTATATTAAAATTGTAAATGAGTCCTTGGGGATCCAAGGGTGGAATGTATTGGGTGATATACTATGTACCCCCAAGTCCTCATATACTTTTGATGGGGCTAAGTCCAGTGCTTGCTTGTGTTCGGTTTGTTGTCCAGCACTGGGATTGGTGATGTGAGTGCTGCACCAGCCCAGGGGTGGAGCTGAGATACAGTGGGTCTTCCTCTTGCACTTCCGCTCTCTCTCTCTCACCAGCGCTTGTAACTTGTGGCCACTGTGAATGGCAGCCCTGCCACGCCATGCTGTCTTCGAGCCAACTAAGTATGGGCTGAAACTCCCGAGAAACTGTGAGAAATAAATCTTTCCTTCCCTAATTTTGGGTTTCAGGTATTTTGTCTCAGCAATGAGTAAAAAATAACTAAGACATTCACATAATGATTCATTTCTCATTAGGTGTTTCATGAGCATTAATTGTGACAATTCCCTTGTGAGGCATGCAATACTGTGCTCACTTGAGAAAATTAGGAACCAACAAAATAAGCAAAATATCCTCATATTCCTGTGCTGACTTAAAAGCAGTGGGGGTTGCCAGGGTTGGAATGCCTTTGATACAATCTGCCATCCAAAATGCTATTTGAGATTTGACTATTCACCTCCATGGAAGGATGCTTGGTTAGGAGGGTGACAGTAACTTAAGATGCAGTGTGTTCAAAGCCCAGAAGTCCACAGATAGTGTCTCCACATCCTCCATGCCCTCCAGGTCTCCATGTTTTATTTAAGGTCATCTTTCCACCAAACACCACTTAGGACAGGGGTGAGACCAGGTGACAGGATGACCTTGGACTGTTTGTTCTGCACACAGCAGCTGAGAGGGGCCCAAGGGTGGCACCTACACAGGTGTACCATTTTTCTTTCATACTGTGCATTTTTTACTGGATGTTATCTAAGCTTAGGTATGTTTGGATACATGGCCACTAACCATTATGTTACAGGACAATGACACGCTGTCCTAATCGGTTGTCTAGTAGGTTATATCCTGTGGACTATGTGTGTGGCAGACGATGTCATTGAGGCTTGTGTTCACAGAATGAAGAAATTGCCTAACTCCACCTTTCTTTTAGAACATAGCCCCACTGTTAAGCAATACAGGACTGCACTTGGATTTGTGGAAGGAGATTCATGACTTGGTGGGAGACAGGGACTGGGAGTGAGAACTTTAAAGAGCTCTATTCTCATCGAGCAAAACAGGAATACAATGAAGTATAGTAATACAAGAACAGTAAACCAAGATTTAGTTCTGCCAAACCTGGTACTTATAATTGTGGCATTAATCTCAGCAGAAATGCAGAAAGAAAAAAAATGACCCTTGAAAATAAAATTGAAGGGAGGATTGTAACAGGTGGTTTTAAACTTTAAACCTTTCTATGACATTCGGCGCTTAAATGATACACATACTTTATTTATGGGAGGAAGAAGGAGTAAAAGAGCGAGGGATAAGTGGGGTGTGGCAGAAAGAAAAAGAAAACAACCCTGGCTCTAAGACTTGCTTTTGGAGAGGCCAAGGTGAGGATGCAGTCAGTGGGAAATAGGCAGTTTTCCTGCCTGGGTTTGGGCTGGAGAGGTAAGAAGCTTCTAACATAGGGAGATAGGACAGAATTATATTTCACCAGGTACACTGAAATCGCTTGTGGTCTTTGGGCTGTGAGTATCTTTCATCCTTACACCTACTGGGTTAGATCTGTTATCCCACTGTCTAGATTAGAAGACTGAAGTTTTCAGAAGTTAGTTGAGCTATTAGAGGCTTTACAAAAGCAGACCTTCATTTGGCCCAAGACTGGGTAACTCTCAGGAGAGCCAAGTGTGAACGGGTGAGATGATTGCTTCCAGGACCCAGTCTCATTTGTCTGGGGCTAGCACTGAAATTTCCCTCAACTGTAAAGTTGTGTATTTTCTCCGAGCATCTCCTGTTCAAATACAACTCCATTTCCTGACATGGCACTGCATTGCCGTCAATACTGGAAGGTAACCAGACCAGGGAGAGGGACAGAGTGAGCAGTGGGTCAAAATTAAGGCTGCTGGGAGGGAAACTAAACCACGGCAGGACAGAACTGACCTCGTCTCACTGTGGACCATGACAAGGCCTATCTTTTTTCTCTGCTTCAAAACCTAGTTCTGCTCAGAGACAGAGACAAGAGTGGCAGCTACTTCTGCTTTGTTTATGGCCCCGTGTGTCACACAGGCCACTATAGTTCTTGCCAATTCCAAGTACAGTTCATAAAATTTTCTGACTCATGTTAATTATTGTCCTTACTTTTCTGAGTATTTCGTTTCAGTATTTAGATTTCATTAGAGCTCCCTATGTAGGAGAAAGGGGACCAAATATTGTCTCTAATTTTCAGTGAAGTGGGCCATGTCCTGGAAAAGTCAGAAATTCAGGAGAAAAGGGATTCAAGAGAATCCACTCATGGAGTTCACCTCTCAGGTGACAGGAATTGGCCGTGGATGTCCTGTTCTTTACATAGCAGAAGGATGTGCACAATTAGGGAATGACAGCCATCATCATCATAATGAAATCTTAATAAAGATTACTCCGAAGGTGATTCATGTCATCAGAAATGCTTTTATCCAATGTGTTTTCTCTAAGGATGTGGCAAAGAATCAGGAAAAAATTTCTCTTTGCAAAAGCCAACAAAAAGGATAGCTTTGAGAGGAAGAAATATTCTTTACAATGTGCTAGTATAGTAGCAATGAGGAAAAATTACCAGCTTAATTAAAATGCCAACTGTCTAGGAATAGAGGGTCGTAGCCAGCACCCAGAGTGACGGCCGCTGCGGAGAGGGCTGGTACTGACTGAGCTCAGTGTAAGGGACTGAACACGGTCAGGCTCTGGCTGGCAGTGCCACTCAAGTAGCAGCACAATCTGACAGGGCCCACCCACCACCAAGAAGCTTCTCTTCCCTGCTGCGTTTGTTCTTGACTTTTTGCCGAGACCCTGAGGAGTGCTGCGCCGTCTGAGCCCTGTCCCTCCACTCTTTTGATTATCAAGAGGCCCTTCCTCCGGACGGCAGGAGCAGGGACAGGAGACAGGCTGATTAGAAACACAACTGGTAATGTGGATTTGGTCCCTCTCTAAAGAAGATTTGAGATGGATCGTAAGACTTACACAGCGGACCCAAAAGATACGAAGTTTAAAATGCATAGCAAAATATCTTCACATTTCCAGGATGCTGGATAAGTGAAACTTCTCATCTAGCCAAGATCCAAGAAAGAGAAGACCAGTGTTAGGGAATGGGATTGGTGGCAGGCACGGATGCTTAGGAAGCTCATGGCCAAATGGGTCAGTGTCTGTGTCTGAAGGGCAGAGACCCGAGAGGAGCAGGCGAGCGTGCTGCTGTTCCTCCAGCTGCACGGTCAGAGGAGGAAAAGATCTCTGATTTACTGTGTGCACTTCTGCATGGCTGGGTTTTGTTCGGATTTTTTGTGCTTTCCTGGAAGATGCAGCTGAGATACCTCAGTGCAAACCGCAGCCTGGAGCAGGAGGGCGTGAGGTGAGCGTTCACTCTCCAGGCCTTGGCATCCCGGTTGGACAGTGTCGGCCTGAGCTGACAGGAGGAAGACTCAGGAAGGCAGCACAACACACGCTGATGGCTCATCTGGTCAGTAGTGAAGAGTGGACCTGACTCAGGTCCCCCTGATGCAGGAACATAGTGCTTTTCACACGCATGCATGCGTGCACACACACACGCACACGCACACACACACACTTCCCCCTAGTGCAGAGTAATAATTAGAGGAGACACTTGGATAGTGCTTGCCATATTTAGGGCACAATTGTGAGTACTGTACATATTTAGCTCCCACGCCGTCCCCATGAAATAGGTATTATTACTAATGTCTCTTCACAGAGGAGGAGCAAAGCCCCAGCGAGCCCCCACGCCCCGCTCTGGGTTGCGTATCTATGTAGCAGCGAACGCGAGCTCACGTGTGTGTGGCAGGAGGCGAGTGTGCTCCGCTGCTGTGTTTCAGGCCGCCAGGTCCTGCGGTGTCAGGAATGTGTCTCCTCCCTGCCTCTGTCCTGCCCCCCTCTTTACCTCCTGCCCTCCCTCCCTCTGCTCCTCCTTTCTTCCCTCCCTCCCTCCCACTTTCCCGCCCTCTTTCTCTCCTTCAAAACATCTCATTCCCACTTGTAATGTGATTTTGTGATTATTTTTTGTCCCAGGTAGAGATGGGAGGGGAAGCGAGGATAGTAGAGAGATTTTTTAGGACTGCAATTAAGGGCATGTATGCTCTTGTTCAAACACAACTAGAAATGTTTTCATAAGGCCAGGATCATTTAAATTTGATGTCATTAAATTAATAAAACCCTAGGGTAAGGTCGGTGACAATCTAATTAAATTTTATAGAATGCAGTCCAATTATGTAACCAAGTGGGCTGACTTCCAGATGGATTAGTTTTTGATACACATCAGCCACTTAATCACTTGTGTGATATATCACGTAAACTGGAACTAGGCATGCCACCTGATGCGACCCTAAGTACCTGTAAAGGTCACCCTGTATCTTGTATTTTTCATTCACCATTTGCTCTGGTTTATCCATGTCCTATCATGGTGTCTGACTCCACATCATGGGCTTTCGTGGCCAGCAGTCAGCCCGCTCTGCTGCAGGGATGAGTGGTTAAGTTAAGACTGCCACGCCCCCACTTCTGACCTGGCCCGGTGGGAGGTGGGGGCGCCTGCTTGTCCTGGACTCATCAAGTCAGGCTGGCAAATGTTTGTTCAGAGCTTACTGTGAGATCATGCTGCTGCTTTGAAGTAGACTAGTTTTGCAATATTTAATACAAGGAAGGCGAACTCTCCATGACCTAGAAGTTGTACTTCTATGGATGCGCCCCAGAGAACCCGTCCTGCCAGTGCACAATCAGATCTACAAGAATTTCTGCTGCTGCTCTGCCTGTTATGGACAGATGTGAGGTACAACTAGGGGTCCAGGGCAGGAAAACAAGTATGTACACGTTAGTACGTTTATGAGGTGGAACTTTTTCAATAGTTGAAACGAGTGAATTAGAACTTAATGAATCAATATGGTTAAATCACAGAAAAAGGTGAATAAAAATAAAAAATATAGGGCGACATTCACAGTGTTATGCCATATAAGTTTAATTTAATATTCATGGATATTTACCCTCACACACTGTAAAACATGAAAACATTATTGAGGCTAAACACCAAACCCATGATAACAGGTAACCTTGATAACTTTCATGAAGAATAAATTAGTGGGAATTGGGAGAGATGTATATGGAAGATTTAAATTGTAACTATACTGATTTATTGCCTTAAAATAGTAAGAACTGAAGGAATGGTGCAAAATACTGCTTTTGATGGAGCAATTTTATGAATGTTCATTGCATTATTCTCTATTCTTTTTGAGATGCTTGAAATAGTTTGTAATACAGGAAAAACTTTCTGTAATCTGCACACTAGGACATTCCGTTCAGTGAGACTGATTGTGTGCGCGTAGGATACACGGGCAGACAGGAGGAAGCAATCGCAGCCTAGGATATCCTGGCAGTTGGTACCACCAGAACAAAGGTGGGACACTTATAGCACAGATCTATTCTTTGATTCCAGCTGAATTTATGTGACAATGTTTCTCTTAAGTAAAATTTCCTCCCAAAATAACTCACTTTCCTGGGTTTTTCTCTACAATGTAACATATGTGTGAAGTAGCAGTTCAAAGTAAGTTGTGTGGAGCTGGGGTCAGGGGCAAAATGACAGCAGACTTTGAAAGCTATTCTCACTAAGGGGTGCCTGGTTGCAAACCTTTGGATTTTATTACTAATTTAAAATGACTTTGGCTGGCCACGTTATAGGAAGGATGAAAACACAGGTGGCTCTGAACACCTGCAGACTTTTGATGGATGGAAGTCTTGGCGTGAGCGTGTCACGGTCCACAGCAGGTCGCTACAGTGGGTTCAGCGGACGGCACCTGGTCCACAGATTCCCGCTCAGGCTTTCCCCTTGTAAGCTGGAAAGGGCTCGACACTCTTCTTTTTAAATTCACTTTGTGTGTAGATAAATTTGGCAAAACTTAGAGAAACAGTCAGTAGCCAAACAAATGAGAATAATTAAACCACAGACCATAAGCTCCCAGTGGGCAAGAACTAAGCCTTCATCTGCTCTCCAAAATGTTCCACACATCCCTATAAACATTCTTCGATCCTGATTAACATGACTCAAAGGTTACACTTAGCTCCGCTAGGGCCAGAGTTGTTATGACAGAAAGACCAACTCAGACATACTTTCTTCATGTTCCCTGGTCCTACCTGAATGTCTAGGTACGTGTCCAGCATGGTGTTCTCATTACCGTGGACACTGCGTTCTGCATCACTGATTACCAGAGATCTGTTATTTAAAACAAACAGAGGCTATGGCTTTGCAAAGTGGTAACTGCAGGCAGAGGTCCAAGAGGATGCTCAGAGGTTTTGCTTATTTTAAAAACAACTACTTTATTCAGTGAGGTATGAAGCAAACTCCTTGGGTCCCCATCTCTCCAGCTGGCACACCTCCACTGCGCCGTGGTGCACACACTCCCTGCCATGATGGGGGCCCACTCACACGCCGGCCGCGTGTCTGTTGTTTCTGCTTCAGTGTCTTCTCCAGCGTCATGGTGTCTCATTGGTCTCACCGAAAGGCAGGAAGGAAGTTGGAGGGCATTCGCTTTTGTGACAGCTGTGTATATCAAATTGACTGAACCAAGGAAATCCTAGATATCTGGTAAAATGTGATTTCTGGTGTGTCTGTGAGGGTGCTTACAGAGATAAGTAACTGAACCTTCATGGTGGAGTTGGGTAATTATATCTGATTGAGTGTGAGACATTGCAGATGATAAAATTTAGGGATTATTTGATGCCTGTAATAAATTCCTTTCTCCAAAAGGAATGCACATTGCCTTTGACAAGTGGCTAGGTAAGGGTCCTGGAAGTACTGGATCTGTCTCATCTATGAAATTAATAAGATTTTATGCTGACCTTGGCTCCTGAGAATGCTGGCTCCTTCCTGGTTTACTATTCTTTGTAGGATGTAGGCTGTTAGGATTCTGCTTGTTGAGAGATGCTGGACTCTAATCCTTACACCCTGTCCTGTCAAAGTTGCCAAAAACTCTGCTCAGCTTCAAAGCTTCTCAATCCTCTTTTTTGGAATCAGCAGAATTCCTTGGGAAGAAATGTCCCCAAATGTCAGGTGCTTCCATATGGGTTTTATATTCTCCTAGATCTCATGCTCACTGTCTTGCTATCTCTACAATGCTTTCAAACACACAAAACACATTTTGTTCTTTTCTTTAGTTCTGGGTGATGAACTTGATACATATCATCCTGTTGTATTAGTTTGCTTGGACTGACATAACAAAGCACCACTCACGGGAGAGCTTAAACAACAGGAAGTATTTTTCCACAGTTCAGGAGGCTGGAAGTTCAAGACAAAGGTGTCCAGACACTGGGTTTCTTCTGCGAGCTCTCAGCTGGGCTTGTGGCTGAGCGACCTCTTACTGCGTCTTCACGTGTCCGTGTCCGTGCCTCTGTGCATGTGCTGCGCCGTGTCTGCATATTCACATTTCCTCTTCTAGGAAGACCGCTTGAATTAGGTTGGAGCGAGCCCTGTCAGCCTCATTTCAAGCTCTTTACCACGTTAATTGCCCTATTTTCAAATACAGTCACATTGTGAAGTAGCAGGGGATAGGGTTTCTATATATTAGGGTGCTCAGTTCAAACAATTACACTTGTCTCCGATTATTGGAGAAGTCCCTGGAAAAGCAGAAGGATTACTAACTGCATCACTGATTCAATTCCATTTTAATGAAACAATGTATGTGCATGTATATCTAAAAGCCAAAAAATAACACTAGACAAGAAAATTATTGCACTCTCCGGTATAGAACCTCTTAGGATTTCTGTATTCATAAACTTTCATTCTAGATGAAAACATATTTTAATCAAATTTTGGTAAGATTGACAAATTTGCATAGAGGAAATGAATTTCATTAAAGTAATCTAATTCATTTCTAAACTTTGTATATCATTTAAATAAAACATGTTCATTTTCATGACATTATTTGTTCTACTTGTTCCATTTAAATATTTATTAAGGGCTGTTTTCATTCATTTTTTGCCCATACCATATTTTACTGATTAGAGCCCCTGAGTCATCAATATTGCGTGTAACCATCACTTTTTAAATTAAAGTTTTATTAGTATATGTCTGTAGTATGTAATGATTACATTTCTCATGAGGTGTTGGACCATGTGCACAACACATCTTAATTTTTATTTATTTATTTATTTTTATTTAAGAGAAAATGGATACAGAAGAGAGAAACAAAAAGCAAAAAAGACAAACAAGCAACAACAACAAATCCAATACGATAACATTATAGGTTTACACAATGAGGTGGTTGAAATTTGACAGTAGTTGCAATATTGTATATTGTTACCTTCGAAGGGGTTGTTCAGATTAACAGATATAGACATGCAAAATTGATCTAATCATGAGTATTAACTGTTGTTTTTAATAGCTGATGTATTTAGTAATAGTGTCATTTTAACTGTCCTATGTATACCTATTTATAAATCTATGTCTTTTTCCTTTTCCTTTCCTTCCTCCTTTCCCTTAGAGCACCTCTTGTTGTCATTAAAATAACTGCCCATATCATCAGGTCTGATAGAATCAAACAAAATAGTTCAGAATAAAACCAATAAAGAATAAAAGAATGGTCACAGAAAAGAGAAACAAAAAGCTAAAGGGACCAACAAACAGCAGCATATCCTATACTGTAACATTATAGGTTTGCAAACTGAGATGATTGGAATTTTACAGTGGTTGTAATATTGTATATTATTACCTTCAAGGGGCTTGCTCAGATTGACAGATATAGA
This sequence comes from Dasyprocta punctata, assembly GCA_004363535.1. Taxonomy (NCBI): domain Eukaryota; kingdom Metazoa; phylum Chordata; class Mammalia; order Rodentia; family Dasyproctidae; genus Dasyprocta; species Dasyprocta punctata. Next base: position 12,430 of record RJWM01010454.1, on the reverse strand, counting down.
CGTATAAAATTGATCTAATCATATCAGTATCAACTGTTCTTTCTCACCAGTTAATGCATTTAGTAGTATAGACTTTTTAACCATCTTATGTATACCCTCATATAACTCTATGTCTTTTTCCTTTTCCCTTCCTTCCTTCCTCCTATCCCCTTGTAATACCTCTTGTTATCTTCAGAATAACTGCCCATACCATGGGCCTAATATAATCAAACAAAATAGTACTGAATAAAACTAATAACAAATAAAACAATGGAAGCAATACATAGTAATGCAACGTTGATTTCTATAATGCCTCATATTATCTTCAAGGCAGTTGCCTGTATCGTCTGTTATAATACAATCAAACAAACCAAAATAGGTTAAAATCTCTTAAAACAGAACAGTGAAAGCAATACCAGGTTTCAAAACAAGGTGGTCAAATATCAACAAAGACTACCCTAATATATTTTGTTATCTTTAAAATAGCTGTCTTTGTCATCATATATAATAAAGTTAAGCAGGTTGAGGTAGAATAAGATTAAACTAAACAGCTCATTGAAAACAATACTGGGCTCAAATCCTGATGATGGGTTATTCATTTGTCTGTCCCACTTGGTGATATCTCTCTGCCTCTGTTTCTGGAGCTGTGGACTTTTTTTTATCTCTCTCTAGAATGTCCTTCAGTATTCTTTGTAGGGTTGGCTTGGTTGTCATAAATTCCTTTAGTTGTTCTTTGTTGTGCAAGTATCTTGTTTCTCCGTTGATTTTGAAAGATAATTTTGCAGGGTTCATCAATCTGGGTTGGAAGTTATTTTTTTTCAGGATTTGGAATACTTCACTCCAAGCTCTTTTTGACCTGATGGTTTGTGTTGAGAAGTCTGTTGTGATTCTGATGGGTTTTCCTTCGTAGGTGATCTGGTTTTATTTCTCTAATAGCTTTTAATATTTTGTTTTTGTGTTGAATTTCTGGGATCTTGACTATTATATGTCTGGGTGTAGGTATATTTTGGTCATGTTTAGCTGGAGTTCTATATGCTTCACTTATCTGAAAGTCACTTCCTGTTCCCATGCTTGGAAAGTTTTCTGAAATTATTTCTGTAAATAGACTTTTAATTTGATTTGTATTGACCCCTGCTTTTTCACTCACACCTTTTATTCTTAAGTTACGTTTCTTTGGGTTGTCTTGCAGCCGTTATATTATTACTTCTAGGTTTCTTGTTATTTTTAAGAGATCTTTCCTTTCATGATCACAAGCTGCAAACCTGTCTTCAAAGTTTGAAAGTCTATCTTTAGTTTCCTTCAGGTGGTTCTGCCAACTTTCATTGGAGTTTTTGATTTCCTGGTAGTCTCTTCGAATCTGTTTCATGCATTCTAAATCTTTTTTGTATTGTTCATTCCAGGTTTCCCTCATTTTCCTATGCTCCATTTTTTCATCTATGTCTCCTTTAGAGATGCCTAGTGATTCCTTTATTATGTTTTTCATTTCTTCTTTTAGTTAGGTTAATAGTTCTGCTCTAATTTCTTTTATAGCTTCATGGAGTTGTTTCTTTGCTTCAGTTGTCATTGCCTCAGAGACTTTAGCTGTGGGACTCCCGACCTCTTCTGCATTTGCTTCTCCTGGATTTGTTATGTTTGAATTGGAGGCCAGAGACTGCCCACTACCTCTTTGTCTTGGTATTTTCCTGAGTTGTTCAGGGGTCTTGTGATTTCTATGGAGTGAGCCCATGCTGGTTATGAATGTCTGATGGTTACCACCAGGTGTGCTGTCCGCTGCCTTTCCCTAGCCCATCTGGGCTCTGTCGATGTCTGGCACAGTGTGTGGGGGTGGGGCTGCTGCCTGGGAACCTGGGCCCATTGTCCGTGAAACTTCCCCTATCACCCCTGGGGCGCGCGTGTAGCCATGGTCTCTGGACCTAGCTGGTCACTTGCTGGGATCCTCTGGGGCTCGGTAGGAGCAATTTCTGTGGGACTGTGCCCAATTAGGTGCAGTTCTGGTCCCAAGATGGTTGCCAGTCCTTCGCTCTCCCTTGCGGGGTGGGGGGGGTTGGAGTTTGCCGTACTCACTCACCAACCTTAGTCCACTCCACAATCACTGTCTGCGTCATCGCCACCACAGCTGCAGCACTTTAATCGCACGTCCCCAGTACTTTAATTGCATGTTCCCAGGTCACAGCAGCTCCCCACCACAGAGTGGGTTCAGCTCTGGTCAGAGGTGCCACCAGCCTCTGCCTTTGTTTGGTTACTTTGTTTTACTCTTTCTGTGGGCTTCAATTCTCATTTTAGATTCTTCCTGGGTCCAGAGGACCCACCTCCCTCTTTTTTGTCTTCTCCTTGTTGTTATATCCTAGCATTTGGTCGGTGTCTTTAGGGAGGCTACTTATCCTGCTGTTTACTGTTCCGCCATCTTGTCTTTTTCTTAATTCTTTTTTAAAATCCCCTTCTCAGCCTTTTTTCCCTCTCTGTATTTTTCCTTCTTTCTTATTCTTTTCCTTTTTTTTCTCTTTTTGGTCCCGGGCATCAAACTCACGACCTCATGCCTGCCAGGCAGGCACTTATGCCACTGAGCTAAATCCCCAGCTCCTCTTCCTTCTTTTCACCTCCCCTTTACCATGTTCTCTTCCCATTTGAACATGCCCTTCCTAGTCACAATCGTAACCATCACTTTTGGAGAGGCAGTTCTATTTTCCTTTAGGGAACCAATGAAGCTTTCAAATTATTTTGGAGTATAATCTTTTTGCTTGTTTTTAGCCAAAAGCCAACTTAACCATATGTGTTTTTGTCTATCATCAGTTTTATTTCCTTCAACAGTTAAATAAAAAGCTGAGGGTAAATAAAGGAAGGTAGTTTTTATTTATTAAGTAATCTAAAATATTAAATAATTTTATGAGACAAAAAATTGAGAAACGAGAAGGAAAGCAGGAAATGATAGGAAAAAGAGAAGATGGGAAGAAGGAAAACAGAAAGTGAGGGTAAAATATTGGAATTAAAATATTGTTAGGTAAAATATTTTCAACTGAAACTGTTTCTGAATAATCTTTCCTTAATATGCATATTATAAACAATAAAACAATATTGTTAACTGGATTTGTGATCCTGCCAGTTTCTTTAGTGTGATAACAACTTCACATGCCATGGTCTCCAATGGCTTTTTACTGGAAAACTCTGACATATATCTTCCTTAATTTTCCTAGTTTTGAGTTGACTTTGAAATGTGCAGAAGTAGTGGCACTTACGTGTCTTTCAAGATCTTAGTCTCTGTAACCAAATTCATTGGCTCCTAGACCCCACTTGCACACAGTAATTTGACCATCATCAAAGTACACTTCAAGCATGTGCAGACTGCATTTTATTTGTCCATTCAGTAGTCTGTTCAGCTGCTTTTTCACGTCAGTTGTTCTCTACCCTTTCTAGTTGGTTCTCTCCTCACCTGGCACTACTCCATCCACCAGGCATCTCTAGCTTGCATTTTCATGACTGTCAAGAGACCAAGCATGTGCAAGATTCCATTACAAAGAGTGGAAAATCCTAGTTTACTGCCTTTGGAAGTTAAAGTTAATTAGTAGATGTCAAAGCAACAAAATAACTTGCATTTTGAGGGTTTACTATATGCACATTTAAATGTCCTATCACATTTAATCCTCATTTAGAAAATCCCACGGCAAAGAAATTATTATTGATGTTGTTCATTTACAGAATATAAAAATGAGTCTTGAAGAAATTATTTAGCTCACTCAAAGGGACATAAAAGTAAGTAGCAGAGCTAGTCTCTTCACACTCATACCATAGTAGTTCTATTCCCAACGTCTTACAGAGTGAAGGAAAATGTCTCATTTGTGTTAATTTTCCTCTCACTGAAAAGACCCCGGCAGCTTGCTGGGAGGAACATCTCTCACATGTCTATGTCAGCGATCCGATTTGCCTAGAATGAGGGGGGTTTTATTTTGGGGGGAGGACTCAGGGATTTCATGGGGGATGTTGACCACAAGTGACTTCCTTCCTTTAAGACCAGGGACTCGAGGATGTGCCAATTGGAGAGAGAGGCTGCAGCCAGAAGTTGGATTAGTTGTCTTGAAGCCCAGGAGGACAGAACAGGGATAAAGGGTGAGATTTCTACATTTGCACAGAATGCAGTGTAGCTTCAGGTGGAAAATACCATGAGGGTTGGTGGCGCTAGGGGCGTTTAGGGAGGTCATAGCAGCAGAGTAGCAGTGATGCTACTAAATCTTTGGAACCAAGAACACGGGGCAGGGCCTTGACCTCTCAGAACTTTTCCAGCAGTAGCCATGGTGGAGAGGCCTGAACAGGAAATGATGAGGAGTTTGGGGAGTTTACGTGAATCACCTCAAAGCCTCCCAGATGTAACCTGAAGTGGACTGAGCTTAGGAGCGAGATAATGAGATGAGTTATTGCTGCCTTGTGACCTGCTGGAGTGCTCACAGGCTGAGGAGGTCTGGGTAAACTTGATGGCTAAGGTTTTTATGGAAACGGCTTTGAAATAATTTGCTACTTATTGCTCACCTCATATGGGTACACTGGGTAAGAACTTAAGCCCAAATGATATACACGAGGCCTTTTTCTTCCTAATGATAACACTTCTATCTAGTACAGCTGCTTATTTTCATTATGCTTAACTGTAGGATGAACTACCCTAACTTTGCTCAGACCTTTCTGGAACTGAGTTTCTGGTTAACTTGCCCAGTCAATGTACTAAAATTTCCATAAATATCTCTAAATTTTAGTTATGATACAACTTCAGCTAAAGTTAGGACACCTAAGTGAATTGAAAGATCAAAAAAAATCAATAACTTACTTTATATTAAACATTTTCCATTATAGTAAGGATTGTGCATCCGTAAAGGAAATTTAGAATTGCTAATAGAAGTGAAAATATTAAAAGAATATATTATTCATGAGCAACAGTGATGCCTCAGTAGTACTGACTGCTCTGATTCTCTTTAGGAGAGCTTGTGTGGAGGTTCTGCCCTTGACTGAAGAATGGTCCTCCCTTGTCTGGGAAGGTCGCTTTCTTTGACCGAGTGTGGCACTTCCGCAGGGATGTATATGGGACATATGGGGGGAGGGGATGTGTGTCTGGCCAGTCAGACCAGACGAATCACGGTGATCAGTGGGGTGACTGATGTCACAGCCAGATCATCCTTAACATCCAGTACCTCCGTTTTTTTTCTTCTAAAAATTGTATCTATTTCTTTTTAGTTAAAATAATTTGGCGATTGCTATAACTTTTGTTTCACCTGAGAGATTAAAAATTCCAATACCCATTGCACAACAAGGGTGAAGAGGAGGAGTGTATTAAAAATGTGAATAACAAAACAAAACTTTCAGGTTGTCAAAAATAACTCGTGTACACACCTGGAATCCCAGCACTTAGGAGGATCATGAGTTCAAGGCTAAGCTGAGCTACATAGTGAGCTTGATACTCCAGACTAGACAACAAGACCTTGTCTCACAAAACAAAAATAAAATAGAGAAAAATGGAAGCTAAGCTTGTGAGGGCTGGGGAAGTAGCTCAGTGGTAGAATGCTCAGCATGTGCGCGGTCCTCTCTTTAAAGATACGGTGAAAATAACTCGCGATCATTATGTCTCATTGAGACATAGTTAAATTGCTAAATCAATGTATTCCAATTATGCTTGTTGCCAACTCCAATCATTGGCATCTTCGATAAAGAATTTTTCTTATTTTGACAGTACTTTTTATATTTAGGAAAAGAAAGTCACTGCAGAATACAGTAGTTTCATTATGGTTAAGTAGAATTTTGTTTTGAAGTGTAGAGTTTGGATTATATATCATTCTGTACTTACTCTTCGAGCATAGGTGTGACATTCCGTGGCACATGTTGAAACATCCTCTTTGTTGTATTTTACTGGAAGAATACATTAACAATTTTGGATTCAAGTAGTTCAGAATACATAAGACTTGATAGAGTTAGGTGTCTCTGAGGAATCTTTTGATATCTCCTTGAGCCATTTGATGATGATCAGAGACCCTCCAAGGTCTCCTATGCTTTTTGGAAGAATTCTCAGACTTTAGAAGTCATGTCTGACACCTTTATTCTCTCTGCCCACTGGCACCATTTGACCGTGTTTAACACTTTGTGTATACATCTGTTAGAGTACTTATGTGCATTATTTTTAGATTATTTGCTACCATGCTTCTCTCCAAGTATACAGACCTTAGGGGGCTGTTTCTATTAGTTTTGTTATTCTAAATCAGACTGACATATAGCATACAGCCATTCAGTGTTTGGAGAATGACAAATGAATGCAAGCTGAATGAGTATATGAGTCTACCACATCTAAAGGAAAATATTTGAATTCATTCCTGTTGTTAGCACTTGGATCTCTTCAGCAAATATTTATTAAACACTTTCCTAATGGCCAGGAGCAATGTTAAAAGCAGAGGTGAAGGTGATGGTTTGCTAAATTGGCTAGGTCTTCGGTGAGAGCAGTTTGTGGGCCATGGCCAGGAATTAGCTGGCAATACACAGACACAGGAGTAGTGGTAAAACACAGGAAGCAAGTTTGCAAAATGCAATGAACACATTTGGGTGCGGGCAGGAGAAGTGAGTGTGGGTAGCAGCTAACGGAGCCTGAGGAAATTTTTATTTATTGTGAAATGGGAGAAGTAGAGCATATTTAAATCCTGATGGGAATGATCCAGCAAAAGAAAAGAATAAAACAGGAGGAACACGAGAGAGAAAAATTGAGGAAAAGGTGCACACAGCATGCAGGTTACTCAGTGGTGATTGCTGATTTTTATCTAACGACTCCTTTTTTTTTTCTGTATAATAGGAGAGTTAGTGCATTAGTCAGTGCTTATCAGAGTCAGATGTAAAAGAGTGTGAAATGTCTGCCTGAGCAGCGAAACTTGAAGAATCTAGGTGAGGACTTGGAGCCCACGGCAAGGTCCCTTCCAAATCTGTATCAGGAGGCCGAAGGACAGGTGATGGGAGACCAAAAGATCTGCACTGAAAAGGCCCAAGGGCTGGTGCTGGAAGCTGAAGGATCTGTGCCGGAAGGCTAAGGGATCTGCCCTGGAAGCCAGGAGACGATGTCCAAGATGTAGATGAGGAGTGAACTCCCCCAAAGAAAGAAAACAGCTCTTTCGAAGAAAAACCGCTGATACGCCTCTGAAGAAAAGCAGTCATGGCGAAGCTCCTCCCAGAAGTTCAGCCAAAATCCATTCTTTCCATTATCCTTTTAGTACCATTCTGACAACAATTCCTCCTTAAAGTAGGTCTTCCACACCTAGAACCACGCTGCTGCAATTCAACTGGGTGTTTCACACTCAGTTTGACAATCAGTCCATGAACCACCACAGTTAGGGTAAAGCAAGACACCTGGCTTAAAATTGTGAGAGAAATGTTAGTTTAAAAAAAAGATTTCTATGATGAATAAGAAAATGGAATTGACTGATTCTGCGTGTAAGGGCTGGTTCTAGAGGGGCTGACAAAAGTGAAGGGGTTGATTGTACAATGACTGATTTTTTTTGTGTGAAGTAGAACCTCTGATAAGGATGAGTGAAGACAGCCCATCTGAGACTCAGAGTCACACAGTTATGATAGTTCTGACTTGCATGGTTTGGTTAATTTCTCCACCAGGTTTTAAGCACCCTGTGTAGATAGTTGGGTTCATTCAATAATTGGGCATTTCAAATGGATACAGTGCAAGGACAACAGACCAGAGAATTTAGAATAATGCTTTAAAGGGATGCCATGCAGCCCTTTGTATTAGTCAACTTTTCCATTGCTAGAACAAAATACCTGATATACGTAATTTAAAGGAGAAAAGCTTTACTTTGGCTCATGGTCACAGAGGTTTCAGCCCATGGTCACTTGACTCTAGGGGAGAAACATCATGTTAGAAGGGTATGATAGAAGAAAGCCAATCACCCCCAATGGCAGCCAGAAAGTGGAGAGAGAAAGAGAGAGAGAGAGAGAGAGAGAGAGAGAGAGAGAGAGAGGCAGAGAGACAGAGACACAGAGAGAGATACAGAGAGAGAGACACAGGGACAGAGACAGAGACAGAGAGGGTAAAGAAGAGCCACAAAGAAGATACACTCTTCAAAGACCCATGATCTATTTCATCCAACCCGGCCCCACCTCCAGCAGCACATTTAGCTATGAACTAAATGTAGGTTGATCATCAATGACATTAGCTCCCCATAATCTAATTATCTTCCAAAAGCTCCACTCTGCATGCATAAATCCTTTAGAGGATACTTTTGATGCAAGCCAAAACATCCTAGATAGATGGGAAGAAAGATGAAAGGGATTAACGGAAAGAAACGGAGTGGAAAATGCGCTGCTGCTTCTGGGGAAAGTAGGGGTATGGCTACCACACAAGCTAGAAGGACAGGTGGATGTGGCCTGATTGTGGGATGTCATCAAAGATGCATCTCAGTCTGGTTTGTGATTATGAGAATGCATGGATGAAGATTTCTATAAAAGTAGATAATCTGAGTGAAGAAAATGAACACAAATTCAGGTTTTAGATGAAATATCCACATGGAAATTCTGCTCACTTAAAATTGTGGCTGCTGTTGGATTAGTGAACATGGCTATAGAAGAGAAATCTAAGCCTTTCATGTATGAGGAAGCATGAGTTGCAAGTAGGTATGCAGTGGTGATAAAGAAGTGCATGGACTCACGAGCCACACTGCTGGAGGAGCAGGACATTCCCAGGGGGACAGAGGCTGAGATGCGATGTCTGACATGACCGTATGACAGGGAGTGGACCTGAGTCCATGTTTCCTTCATAAAGCAAGCAGAGGATGGTATGAACTGAATTGTGATCCCCAAATTTACACGTTGAACCTCCAACCCTCACCGGAGTGGTGTTTAGAGGTGGGTCAGTAGGAAGACAGGTCTCCGGAAGAGTGTGGCTGACTTATCTCTTCTTGCTTGTAGTTCTCAGGACAACTGCACAATATGCTTAGAATTTAGCATCCCTAGATAAGGAGGAACTGTCTGGAACAGATTTTATCTCCATTCCTTCTGGAATAGGGTGTCCTACAGTGCTCTCACTCGGTGATCTCAGTTCCTCAGGGTTTAAAACCATAGTGGAAAGGTGGACGTCAGCTTTGGGGTCCCTCAAGGGCTGTGCAGAGGATGCAAATGAATAACTATGGGTGATACCTGTGCTCTGGCAGCATGTTATATCCTGTGTCACCGGACTCATAGTCTGCCTGCCTTGGTTTAGACCCTGCTGGGTCCAGGAACCTTAATGCATTTAAAGACAGGGATTGGATGGTGGTATACAGCTAGGTTCTCCTAAGGTTTCGTAGTGCTATGCAGTGTATTTGTACTTCAGAGGGCCCTTTGGCAGAGAAGTAGGCTTTAGTGATGTCATGAGAGTGGGCTCTTCATGATAGTCTTCTTACAAGAAGAGACACCAGAGAACTTCATCTTTTTATCTCCATCATATACACAGTCAGAAGGTGGAAGTCTGCTAACTAGGAAGACAGCCTCACCAGGAACTTCATTGGTAGGAACCTTGACCGCAGATTCCTAGCATTCATGATTGTGAGAGCGTAACTATCTGTTGTTTAAGACACATAGTCTTTGGTGTTTTGTAATGACAGCCTGATCTGATTAATATAAGGAGTGAGCAAACTGTTGCTTTGCCAAGATCATCATTTGCAGAGTTTTAGTCAAAAACCAAGTTCTTCATAATATTATGGCAATTCTGAGAAGGAGGAAGGAATCTGAGGTTCTAGGTTACATTTCTGGTGAGTATACCACACCCACCAGACTCTTGTCTATAGAAGTGTATCTCATTTGCTGTACTATTTCAGAATTTCTGATATCAGCTCAAGAAGAGGGTGAGGAAGAAAGTGATCAGGTGGCAAAAGGTGGGAAAGAACTATCTAGGAGTCAGAATAAACAGTCCTATTTATTATCTGAGCACTGTGATTTGTCTTTTCCATCTGCTATGAATAATAATACTCACCACCTACATACTTGCAGGTTGTTGTGAAAGTCTATTAAAAATAATGACTTTGATCTTCTCAGATAAAGGGGCTGTGTTTGCACAAAACACTATATTAACTCAATCATGGTAAGACTGGCTTTTGCTTTTGACAGGACTAGGATTGTTAAAGGTAGAAACGTCTGCATGGAATGAATTATGCAGTTAGGTTCCTCTTAATGTGACTGAAAAGAACCTAATTTATGCTTCTAGAAAAGAATAGGCAGGCTCTGGAAATAAATCTCTGAGCCACAAGATGCTGTTCTATTTTTGCAAGATGAGCAGATAGCTTGGGTTTGGTAGAGCTGCCTGCAACTTCATCTCCCTATGATACAGTCACACAAAGGCTTAGCTCTTACTATCTGAGGAGGGAGAAAACGGTAAGTATCAAGTCTTTCAAGTGCTTTCTTCCTTCTCTAATGGATTTAATCCTGGAATGCAGTTTGTGCTGATTTGGGGGAAAAATATAAAACAACATAAGAGGCATGCCCACCATCTGCCCAGGTTAAGTCCTACAGAGACATGAAACCAACCAACAGTGATTAGTGCAGAGTGATCTGAGGAAGACCTGCTTCAGAAACATGCCATTCCCATCTGCTGTGATCTGGGGATGTGTTGAATCAGACTTTCACTCCAGAAGGTGGCTGGTAAATTGCTGACCTTTACCTGAGAAGAAAGTACTTTAACTTAGGAATATTTCTGAATTCTTCTTGCTATATTGGGCCTGATGAGCTTTAGTGAGGAACTTCATTTCATATGGAAGGCTTTTTTGTTTCCTTTCAAAAGCGGGCAATCTATTTGAGGAAACAAATCACACATACATGATTGTGTTTCCTCATTTGCATTTTAATTATCTTGAGGTCAAGGACTGCCTTAGTTACTTTTCTCCTGTTGCAGAACGAAAATACCTGACACTCAAGGTAAAAGGAGGAAAAGTTTATTTAGCTCAGTTTGTAGAGGTTTCAGTCCTTAATCAGCTGGCTCCACGGCAAGGTAGCATGTGGTAGAAGAGCAACAGTTCATGGTGGCTGGTGCAGTGGAAGACAGCAAAGAGCAACAAGAAAGTGAGAGACAAACTTCATTCTGTCTCTTGTATTGTGTGCAGGCTATCCACCCGAGAGTGAGTGTGACACTCACATACTTAATCCCAGCATTGGAACATGAATTAATCACAAACTCTAGATTCAGCTGCCTCTAAAGAATCCATACCCCATGACTTCATGACGCTGTGGGGGGACATCCAAATACAAACTGTAACATTCCACATTGACCCTCCAAAGACTCATATATATTCCTTTATGCAAAAGACATTTAGTCCATCTCCAAGAATTGCCAAAATCCTAAGAGTTTCAGCATTGCTGAAAAGTCCAAGTCCCAAATTTCCTCTGAGATCTAAAATGAACTCTTAGCTTCAAGCTCCTGTACAAATGAAAAGAAAGTTAAACACTTCCAACATTCAATGGCACAAGATAGGCATTTCCATTTGAAAAGTTACAAACAGGGGGATACAAAGGAATGGGGCTAAAGCAAGTCCAAAATCCAGGAAAGCAAACATTAAATCCTGTAGTTTCATGCACAGCATCCAAGGCAATCTGTGACAAGATGTGAACTCTAAATGGCTGGAGTGGCTCCACCCTGACAGCACTGCTGGTGGTTTTAGCTCCCATGGCTTCTCTCTTAGGCTGGCTATGCTCCCTCTTTGCAGATTTCCTCAGTTGATTCACGTTCCTGGCTTCTCCAAACTTGCAGGTTCTCCATTGCACCTTTGGTTTCACAATCACAGATTTACATACTGCCTTCTCAGAGCACACTGCCTGGCTTCCCAGATCTTCTTCCGAAATCTGGATGGGAGTCTTCCCGACTCCACAACTCTTGTGTTCTGCACGCACCTAAAACCAACACCACATAAATGGTACCAAGGTCTGCTGCCTGCTGGAGGAGTAGCCAGGCTTTCCTCTCTCTTGACTGTAGGGGTCAAACATCTGGATTGTGGAGCACTCTGAATCCAGTTTTCAGGTGCAAATTTTCTGTGCTGCAATGGTTCTGGAACGTGGTGCTCTGGGTTTTTTTTCTCAAAGTGAAGTCTTTCACTTCTGTAATTTTGAGACTGCAAAGATTGGAGTCCTTATTGTGATGCCCTCAGGCCATCTTTTCTGTTCTGTTCTTCTCTGCAAACAAGATCTCCTCTACTATATCTTTTCAGTCCACAGTTTTACTGGTGCTTCCTTTCTTGACAAATTTGAAACATTTTAAATCATTCTGCTGGGATCTTTGCTCCTGATTCTCCACATAGATCTGGCTAAAAGCAACCATGTCACAGTGTCAACATTAAACTGCCTTGAAATTTCGTCTGCCAGATTAGTCTGCTGCCCTTAATCTCAGTCTCACACAAAGCCTCTGAACACAAGCAAAATGCAGACAAACTTTCAGCCAAGTCATAACACACATCTTCTGGAATCCAGC
>RJWM01010453.1:0-64053 GCA_004363535.1 Dasyprocta punctata | reverse complement strand
ACAAGACTAAAGGGCACAGATTCCTCACACAGTCAAATCCCTGACATAATGACAGACCTCAAATACCAGAGGAATGAACTCTATCCTTCTATCTTATCCTCACTAAGTTCTCCAACTCAGTGTTGACTTGCACAGATTTTAGTGAGCAGTTGGTGCTTCTGTATCCAAATTTGTCTAATTTATATTCTGTACAAAAAATAAGAAATGTCATGCTTTCTAATACTCAGCATGTAGCATCCTCTGTAAGAGAAACTGAATATTCAAATTCAATTAGCATATTGATTGCTGACTTAAAAACTACTAAATTTAACGCTACAAAATTTATAAGCAAACTTAGTTACACATAACCTATTTTACATTCCTAAACTAATAAAATGATCTTAGCCACTTAATTTAATACCATCTATATACAAATATTTGTATTTATTCCAATTTCTTCAAACTACTGCAATTTATTTTGGAGAAAGTTCAAGAAACTTCAGAATTCACAAACACTTTATGTCTCAACTTGGAGCTAAGAAAATTCACATTTCAGAGGAGACTTTTTTACACACTGTATTAATAATTTTTTGAGCTACATCTCACAAGAGCAAATCTAGACATTAGCTAAGGTGAATTTATGCACCACTGTTCAAGTTCTCTAACACTTATTTTTTTATCTTACCAGGACAGTTAGTTTCATGGGAAGACAAATCCAATCAGACTATGTACTTTAAGAAACCTGCTATACAAATCTGACAACCTCATTATCCTCAAGGTCTTTGAAATAGTTCTATGATGCTTTTTATATTACATTTCAGGTATCTTAATTTAGGCTTGTGTTTTTAGTAGGCATTTTCCTTGATTCTTCCAGATAAAGGACTATTAGCCATTTCTCTTTTCAGAGACTAGGCTGATTTTACATGTGTTTTGCAATGAACTGAATGCTAAATGCTATGCAGAATATCCTGTCCTCTCCTCCCATGATTCTGAAAAAGTATGTTTCTACTCTCTTTGTTTGTCATTAGATCTTTCAACTTGTCCCCACATTACCAAGTTAGCAGTCAATCTAATTACAGGGATACTTAAGGACTAGTCCCGGGGTAAACAGGATTTTACCAGGGAATTTCATGTCTCTCCTTTCCCAATGCATCCCAGATAGACAGGGTTCTCAGAGCCCTTCAGATTCCAGCCTATGTTAGGAAGAAGAGACCTTCTTCATACATGCTTTTGGGGGCCAAAGCCCTAGGTCACAGCACCCAGGGCCACTCTTACAGCTGAGAAACAGCAGCTGAATGTAAGATACCTCCTTCCGCCCTAGCACTTGGCTACAGGGTGTGTGCACAGCCCCTCCTCCTTTGGGGGAAGCAAAGTGTGCCTGGAAGACAAGAGATATCTATCACCCTTGTCTTGCTTAGCCAGTTCTGAGAAGGGTGGAGGAAAGGTGGGAGGCAGCAGGGAAAGGAAGGACTGAATAGGCCAGCAGAGATGTGAGAGAAAAGAAGCCTGTCAAGTAAGTGGGTTGTTACCACACTGAGAAGTTCAGGAGTCAGGTAATGAGCACTTAGCCAGTTGGATTACAGAGACATGCAAAAGAAGAGAAAGTATTTAGAAGTATTTCAGAGGTCAACCAGAAGGACTGAGAGACTGGATGGATATAGGGAGGACAAAGAGAGGATCTTTACAGTTTATAGAACACTTTCGAAGGAGACAACAGTTAAAACGATGCAGGAATGCTGTTAAAGCAAGCCCAAACACTGGGGAGATAACAGGAATCAGCCCCCATCTCTTGTTGACCATGGCTGGTTCAACAGTGTAACAGATTCAAAGTGGAAGCATCCAGGCTGCCCTTCGATGATTTCCCGGAAAAGGACCTGTCAGTCCCACTCCACCCAAGTATTTCTATTTGTTTCTCTCAATGACCATCAGATCCCTGGGAGAATCTCACGGCAAACATCCCTGGAAACAGAAACCATCTCTTGCTAATGGCCTGGTATGCTCTGCCCCAGCAGAATCCAGACGCAGGCTGACCCCTGACCCGCCTTCCAATGAAATGAACCAAATGAAACAGAAGTGGCAGAATGAAGTTCGGGCTAATTCAGCATTCACTCTATGGTATTTTCTCCCCACCAGGTCTCACCAGACTTCCAAACAACAAGTGGTATCCTTGCTCCATCTTTTAATCCAAGGAGTATTGCCACCAGAAAACAAGATGCACTCTTACCAGCCAACAGAAAAGGGGGCAATGATGGAAATGGTTGAAATGTAATTAATATGTCTCAAGATCTGAAGTTTTAGTTTTTCATTAATTTAAATTGCTACATGTGACCAATGGTTAGTATGAAATGTGCAAGTCTAGATCTTTAGCAAGTCCAGATCATGTCTGTCCTAAATGCCTGCATAGAATTTTATTGTTCTACTACAAGAAATCGAGTCTCTCAACGTTCCAGTATCTGTTCAAATGACTTTCCAACACTGAGCTCTTCCTTGGTCATTACAAATCCCCAGTGTGCCTCTGAAACATCCCAGTTTAGAAGGCCCTCAAACACCTTAGTCTAACTGTCCATCCACTTCAGGAACCTTCTCCATCACATCTCTGCTGATTTCTATGCAGTCATTACCATGTGTGCCCTCTGTATCAAAAGAGTCAGTCTACTCCAGGTTCAAAGACACTGCTGCAAAGAAACATTAAGGATGCACAAAGTAACGAAACCTATTTTGCACTGTGCTTTAGTTCTTATGTAGGCCTTTTATACTCATTGTCTCATTTATGAATCTAAATAACCTTAAGTATTCATCAAATACATTTATTTTATAGAGACTAAGTGGCTTACCCAAGGCCATATGGCTTTTCTATGGTAGCCCAGACCCAGTCTTAGCATGTCTTTCAAGCACCAAAGATAACTGAAAGTGGAAAAGAACTGGCTGAGCGAATCACAGAGGAGTGACTAGAAGAGAGAATAGAGTGACATACAGCAACTAATCACCTTCAAAAGAATCTGTTTCAAACTCATTGACAGATGAACAGCCCCAGTTCAAAGGGTAACTACCTCAGTCTAGGTCTAATTTAAAGAGTGTCCTAAAACAGTGGTTCTCAAAGTGTGGTCTTTGGACCAACAGCATAGTCACTTGCAAACTTAATAGAAATGCAGTCGCCAGGGCTGAGCACAGCGCCCTGTTTTTTAGTAAGCTCTCCAGTTCACTCCAATGCTCACTTGTGTTGGTATTGCCCTAGTACTGTACACCTAAGGGTCCATCAGTTTCCTCTGTGAAACAATTTGGTCACTGGGAAAAAAGAAGTGGAGTTCTGGTTTAGAATGTGTGCTGGTGACATCAGCTCCAACCTGCTGTATCTGGGTTAACAAGCAACACATACTCTAACCTAGCATCAAAGCAGCAAACATACCTCCTGCCACCACTCCTGTAGCCATGAGTAGAGAGAACATCCTTCTTTACTCAGAAAATCTTAGTTCTTTAGGTGGGAAAAGTTATAGGCAGTACTAGATTGCAAATATATAATCTTAGTTTCTAATCTCATTCAATAAATAATATTTGGTACATTATACAGTGCCCTGGCTGTGAAATGGTTAGCTTCCATAAGTAAGAACTAAAATTCCAGTTCCCCAGAGAAAAAGCATATATGAGAACACACATAACCTTATAAAATGATTTCTCTTCCTGTTGGTTTCATAATAATGGTAGGCATTTACTGAAGGCTTTCAATATACCTAGTACTGTGCTAAATGTTATAATGCATTATTTTATTTTACCCTCATGCAACTCCATGATGCAAGAACTATTATTGTCCCCATTTTACCAATGAGGCTTCAGCAGGTAAAATTCCCTGAGGTCACATAGCAAGGAGTGGCAGAGCCAGGAAGTCAACCAAATGTAGTGTTCTTTTCTAATTGTTTTGTTTTGTTTGGTACCAGGAATTGAACCCAGGACCTTGTGCTTGCTAGGCAGGTGCTTGTGCCACTGAGCTATATCCCTGGTCCTTGAATCTATTGTTCCTAATCCAAATTTCTACCTCCTTTTTCATTTAACATTTTTTTTTTCAGCACTGGGGATCGAACTCACAGCCTTGCACCTGCCAGACAGGCGCTTAAGCTGCTGAGCCAAACTCCCAGCCCTGGTTTTTTTTTGTTTTTGTTTTTGTTTTTTTGAAGCAGGGTTGCACTATGCAGCTCAGGCCGGCCTTGTGCTCGAGTTGTAGCCCAGGCCGGCCTCGAACTCACAATGCTCCGCCTACCTCAGCCTCCCGAGTGGTGGGATTAAAGGCCTGCGCCACCACGCCCGGCAACATATTTTTTTTTATTGTTTGTTTTGTTTTTGCGGCACTGGGGATTGAACTCACAACCTTGCACCTGTCAGACAGGCGCTTAAGTCACTGAGCCAAACTCCCAGCCCTTTAACATATGTTTTAACTCAATCCATTCAACTTTATTCACACTCTATATTACTCACTTTTAGGCACCATGTTTTTCAAATGAGTTTCAAGCCATCATTCCATGTATATTCAAAAACTCTTCAACACTCCATTAAGCTCAGATCCTTCAGCATATGCTCAAGAGTTAGAGTAACTCAAGATGAAGGACTCACGGTGATAAAGATATCCAAAAATTAGATCAAAGGCAAAAAACAATCTGTTCTGGCCACTTGGACCAAAGGAAGCTCACTCTGATCAGAGGTCCCACCTCACATCACTATGAAGTACTTAACACATGGTAATGCCTGCGTTGCAACCCCACCAATCTGTGAGCTCTCCAGAGTGGGAAATACACCTGATAGTTCATCTGCACACTTACAGGACACTAAGTACATCATCAACACCTAGAAGATTAGCAATAAGACACAGAAATTCTGATGAGGGTTAAAAACAAATTACAATTTAAAACTTTTAGAAAACAGGAAAAAAATCTTTGGAACACAGGCTAGGTGAAATGTGCTTTTATATGTGACATGAAACGCACAATCCATAAAAACCACCAAACAAAAAACAGCAAACTGGTGTTTATCAGAATTAAAAATTTTGATATGCAAAAAGGTCCTGGAAAGAGAATGACAAGTTGCATACTGTCAAATATATCTATATATATATAGATATAGATACAGATATAGATATAGATAAATGCCATATTAAAAAAAGGACTCACATCCAGGCTCTACAAAGAACACTCAAAGCTCAGCAGTAAAATATATAGTAATCCATTTAGAAGCCAGGCATGTTGGCTCACACCCTTAATCCCAGCACTCAGGAGGCTGAGGTAGGAGGAGCACTGTGAGTTCGAGACCGGCTTGGGCTATAATGTGAGCAAGGCCAGCTTGAACTACATAGTGCGACTCTGTCTCAAAAAATATAGGGCCGGGAGTTTGGCTCAGCGGCTTAATCGCCTGCCGGGCAGGCACTAGGTTGTGAGTTTGAGCCCTGCTATCGCAAAATAAATAAATAAATAAATAGTAATCTAGTTAGAATAGACATTTCACCAAAGAGGATATAAGGATGGCAAATGAAAAAGTTCACTATCATTAGCTATTAAGGAAATACAAACTAAAACCACAGTAACATTAAACATCTATTAAAACCCCTTTTGGGACAGCTAAAATAAATAATGGTGACAACAAATGCTGGTGAGGACGTATGGCAACCAGATCTTTCATACATTGCTGGTAGAAATGTGAAATGGCACAACCTTTCTGAAAAACAATTTAGAATTTTCTTTAAAAACCAAACTTAAAACCCAGTCATCATACTCCTGGGCACTCACATTCCAGTGAAGTGAAAATGTATGTTCATACAAAACTTATATACAAAAATATTCATAGAAACTTCATGTGTAATAGTTGAAAACTGGAAACATGGAGATCCTTCAGAAGGTGAATGGCTACACATAGTATATCTATACCATGGCAAGCTACTCTGCAAGCAAAAATTCCAGTGAATCTCATGGACACCACTCAGAGTGAAAAACTGATTTCAAAAACTCACATACTGTAATGGTTTTGTTTATATGGTGCTACCAAGTTGACAAAGCTATAAATGTAGGGAACAGATAGGTGCTCCTAGAATTCCAGGACAGAGGGGCTGGAGGAAAAGAAGGTGAGTATGGCTTTAAATGGGTGGCACCAGGGAGATCCTTGAATATTGAAGCAATGGTAATATGAATCTTCACATGTGGAAAACTGTGCTGAAGTGTACACATACAAGTAGATTATGTGTGCCTACAAAGCTGGGGCAATCTGGTGTATGTGCTGCCCAAGCAAGCACAAACTGCGTTAATCTGGATATGCTCTCAGGATTGTATCGCAGCATCACTATCCTGATTCTGCTATTATAATGTGGTTGTGTAAGATGTTACCAGTGGGGGAAAATGGGTGAAGGGTACTGTTTTTGCAACTCCACTATTTTTGCAACTTCCTACGAATGCAGATCGTTTCAAAATTAAAAGTTAAAAGAAAAACAAGTAAACTACAGACATTTTACTCAAAATGACAAACAAAAAAAAGTATATAGCTGTAATACTAACAAGCAAGGAAGGTCCCAAACATAGATTTAAACACACAGTATAAGGGCACTGACTAGTTTTTAAAAAGCTAACTCCAATTCTGCGGAATCTCAACAGGAATATATTCCCAACACTGAACTCTCCCACTCCTTCTAAAACGGGTGGGAAAAATGCCTGATGTGAGTCCCTTTGAGAGCAGAGTTCTGGCCTAAGAGGCTGGAATAACTGTAGCCTAAAATTTCAAAGGGTTCACCCCAAAGGCAAAGTCAAGGGCTTCACAGGTGACAGGAGAGGTGACAGGAGCCTGGTGCCAACAGCAAAGCCCAGGAGCAGAAGTAACTTCCTTGCAGCGAAGTGTGTGCTGACCTACCAAGGATTTACACTGTGCATCTCCTCTAAGACAAAACAAAGTCAAACCAGCAAAACTTGAAAAAAAACAAAATCACTAGGCAAACAAACAGAAAAACCTCAACAACCTCAGACAGCAATTTCCAACAAACCTTGTAATCAAATATGCCTTCTTGCTTGACCTCCATACTGCCCCTTGCTTTTCAAGGATTGTATTACCTCCTGAATTTTTGGTCATAAGAAGCCTCCAAAAGTAGTAGAAAGCAAGGAGAAAGATTATTTAAAACACTGCAAAAGTTCCTGACCTGAACTTCCATATGCATTTAAAACACAGACAGGCACAACACATAAAGAAGTGTCAATGTGGGTGAATTTTGCATCAGAAATAGCAACAGGTTTAACAAAATTTAACTTACTAGCCTGGAAAATCAGATTTTCAGTAGTATTTCCCTTGTTTTACATCAGTAATCTTTTTAAGTACTGTGTTATACCATACAGTGCTTTATCATTTTCAATGCATTTTCACAGATGACTACAAAGAAACGCAGCACAGTATCTAAAGGCTGTCCTCTGTAAGAGCTCTGGGTCAGACCCCTGTCTAATTTCAATTAGTTTGACTGTTGTCCCCCAGGGGCCTAAGTCCACAGGGCTCCACAGAGATAGACAAGAAAAAGAGTAGAGCTCCATTCACAGAAGCTCCAGACTAACTGGCCAGGGGCAGACACTCTCAAGTCTAAGGAGAACAGTGTCTTCCCATAAAATCACCCACATTTCTGTATTCATGTGCTTTTCTGAACGACAGCACTTTAAAATCTCGTTTAAACCAAAAGTCATCCATTATCTTCCATGAAAAGATATGCTTTTAAATGCCTTGATCTCCATGTGTCCTTCAGTACATTAGCCTTCTTCACCCTCTACCATCTTCACAGAACCTAAAAGACCCAGACTGGGCCTGGGGATTTAGCTCAGTGGCTCAAGCACTTGCCTGGTAAGCATGAGGTCATGAGTTTGATCCCCGGTACCCCCCCAAAAAAAATAAAAGAAAAAAAAACCCCAAAAGCCAAAAATCCAGACTTCTATGCATTTTAAAAAGGGGAAGGAAGAGGCGAGTTTACATAAGGAGGACCTTCCCTCTCCCTGACCCCCTGCAGGTTTATGAGGCTTTCCCTATTTGTCATGAAAAATGTATCACCCAACGGCAAAAGTATGCCCATCCAAAATCTAAATCTCCTCCTCCTCAACCCACCAGGCACACACTACCCCCACCCCCAGCGGGAGAGCAAGCTCCATTCCTTTCATTCTGATCAAATCAGTGCTTTCTGGCCCTTTACTCCTCTTCAAAACAGTTTATATAGTTCCCACACTATTCTCATAAGCAATGTTCAAAGTAGACAGTTACCCTGTAAAGCTCAGGGTATAATTCTAGGAATCTAGGAAGTAAATTTTACTTTCCTCCAGGTTCTTAAAGAACTTGCCATCCAGAGAAAGCCCTAAACTGTTAACCTGCGTTTGACAAACGCAGCTGCCCGGGTCCAGGAGCGGTAGGCAGCCAGGAGAAATCTTGGCCAGTTTGGCAGGGACCCCACAGCCCCGTTTTGGAAGCAGGGAGCCAGCACTGTTCAACACGTCAAGTCCTGGCTTTTCGCTCCTCGAAAAGGAAGGAAATTCTCTGCCATTGTAGCTATTAACTACTGTTGTTTTATTTGCTTATGGTGAGCAAAATAATGTACTGAGTACTCAGAAGCATCTTTGAAGTATCACAAATGGCTCACGATTCTCTGTCCCCACCATAGCCAAGGTCTTTCATAAGCAATCAATCGCTTTTCATAAATGCTTCAGAAGAGCAACAGTGTGGGCACAGGATGGCGGGGCTGAGGACCAAAGGGGACAAAAGATTCCGTCCAAACGGTAAAGTTTCAGGAGGCCACAGAATCAGCCCCCACCTCTTCCTGAGGCAGCTCCAGTGTGGACGATCCACACACTAGCGAGGCTGAAAAGCATTTGCCATTTGCCGATAGTAAACCCACACTAAAGACAAAAAGGTAAAAAAACTTCGAACAAAAAATGAAAAGGGTACGTCTTCCCAGTTGCCAATCATGAACGTGAAGAGCAAGGCGAACCGGGCAGGGAGCTGCAGGAGAGACCCGGACCCCGGCTGGGGTTCCGAGGGGAAACTTGGAAAGGGCAGCGCTAGCTCAGTTCAGGCGTAGGAGGCCGTCGAGGTGCTCGCCAGAGCTCGGCTGCCGCGGCCGTCCGCCAGCCCCAATGCGGATGGGGCACATTCAGCCCCCGCCCCAGCGCGGGCCCGGGCTTCGTTCGGCTGTCATGGGCCGACGTGCCAGGATCCTCCTGCCACAAATGTCACATTCCAAGAAAAATCAGCAACCAGTTCGACTAGGAAAGTTTAACACTCCACCCCATCCTCCCCCCAAAAAACCCACATTCTTTTAAAGGCTTCACTAACAGGGTCAGGAAAGCTAGATCTAACTCCGGGTTTGTCAAAGAAACTTGTCCGAGAACAAAGGAGGAGCGGAATGCCTAACGCGCACCAGCCTCAGGGTCCGGGCGCGACCCCTTCGCCACCCCACCCTCCGGGCCAAGCCCCGCAGGCGGACGGGCGGGATTGCCGGAGCCCTCGGGCGGCGGCGTGCGCCTTTGTCTCGCGGAGGGAAGCGGCTCCCGGACACCCCTTCCGCCCCCTCCCTCGGCGCCCGGAGACCCGCGCGCGGGCGTGTCTCGGGGAGCCAGGCCCGGCGGCAGCGCCCCTCCGGAAGGGCCAGGCCCGCTTCGGGGGCGCGCCCGCACCTCAGCACCCCGAGCCCGGGCGGATCGGCACAAGTTCCCAGTCTGCGGCGAAGCGCGGGGCGGCGCGGCTCTGCGATCCGGCCGGTGGGTACCGGGGAGGTGGAGGGAGCACGACAGCCCGGTTCTCGCGTCTCCCTCCCTCCCTCTCAACTAGCTGAGTCCCTTACGGACACTCCCGAGACCCAGCGCCCCATCCTTTGCCCCAGTCGCCACACGCGGAGCCGGGCCGAGCTCAGCCCCCGGTCCCAGAAGGAGCCCCCGGCCCGGAGCAGCAAGGGCGAGGGGGCACCGGACAGCTGGGAAACTTCGGGGACGCCCTTTCTACACCCGCAATGGGGCTGGTTACCTTTCACCGCAGGCTCACAAGTTCCCCGGCGCAACTTTGCCCTCCACATGAGGCGATCATGGCTAGTTCATTCCCGCGGCGGGGGAGAGGCAGCTGCCGGGCAGAGCGCTGCGCATGGCGAGGGGCAGCTCCGGGAAGTGGCGCCCGACAATCGGCTCCATTCACACAGGAAGGAGAGAAATGCCAGGGCTTCACCTCCAGCCCCAAACCCGACGACCGCAACTGGGTCCTAAAGCGTCCCGCGCGCTCCCGCCGCCGCCCTCGCTCCCCGCTCCCCGCGCGCAGGCCGGGAGGGTCGCCCCAGCTCGCGGCTGAAACCCTACACTCCGCCCCGCCCGGCGCCCTCCGCTGGGCCCTAGAGCCCGCCTTCAGCCTCCGGCCACCCGCGAGATTGCCAGGCTGAGATTGCCAGGCTGAGCTTGCCCGAGCTCAAGCTGACGTGTCTCCCTGAGACTTCGGAGGGCGACAGCCTCCCTCGTTTTGTCTCCAGCCTCGTTTTAATTCATACGGGATTCACCAGTTGTCCTTCCTTTGATTTTGTCTTTCTTCCCACCAGGCCAATTCCGGTCTAATTCTGGTTCTCCAGAGCTGTCCTCCAAACCCGAGTTAGGATCTGCTTAGGGTGTTTTTTGTTCTTTGTTTGTTTGTTTGTTTGTTTTTCTTAAGTGAAATTTCTGAGTGGAAAATGAACCCCATTTTTTTCTCAACATTTCCCAGGCCCTAGTGTTTCCACTACACGCTGGGATTGAACGACAAGCTGCTAGGTACTCTGCTGGCAGAAGGGCCAAAACAGACATTCTACAGCCACAATTACAGAGCCAAACATCCTGTGGCCACAAATCTTCCTGCCCCCGTTATCTACCCTAGTAGTGACAAAAAAAGTGACTCTGGGAAAGTTTCTGATGCTGCCCCACCTCTTAAATCAGGCTGCACTGAGCAACACTCCTCGTCCAACTCCTTATACCGGATTGTACTGGCTGACCCCAGCCCTCTGCTCTGGGATGCCAGAATTTGTCGCAGGGCACTTCTGCCTGGCTTTGTGGGGCAGCTGTGCTGTTCAGTTGAGAGGAAGCCAGGCAGGGGTGCAGTTGCTGCACACCGTGTGAGCAGGAGAGTTAAGGCACGACACACCTCTTATCCTCTCAGCCTTCGCACTATGCCAGGAATCAAGGATTCCTCCCTGGACTGTGGCAGTTCCCTGACTAACTTGCCTGCAACTTGCCTGAGTTTGTGTGTCCCAACTGACCGTTTTGATTCCCCTGATGGCCCTCTTATTCAGTAACGTCTGTTTTCCAGATAGAGCCCAAAATACAATCACTAGCAATTATTTATTAAATACCTACTCAGCTAAAGTCACCTACCCCAGTACTTGACAGCACACAAAAGAAACTTAGAGCAGCCCGCCAGCCTTTGAGGATATGTTACCTAGTTAAGAAAACAAGATAGACAAAGAAAAAATAGGAAAACAACAGTGCAGGAGAGCCCCAAAGAGGCAGCGAGAAGGACGAGGTTTCTGCAAGAGCAAGGAGAGCCTGGGAGGGAAGCAGTGTTCAGATAGGGAGGAAGAGGAAAGGGCAGTGGTGGGCACGAAGAGGCTGAGCTGACGAGGTCTGAGTGCTTGGAAAGAAAATGTAAACAGGGAAGGACTTTTATTAGAAGGGAGGAAAGCACATGGGGAAGGCAGAAAATGAAATCATAAAGATGTTGACCTGGGAAGAATGGAAAAAGTATCAACCAGATCTTTCATTTAGCTGATGAGAAAACTCCAGTCCTCTGTTGAATGACTTGCCTGATCAGTGTTGCAGAACAAATTTAGTAGGAAAGCTGGTAGAATTGATTTCCACCTTAGTGTGCTTTTATTACACATTGTAAACCCTGGGTAGCTACTTAGAAGTTGAGACTTTTTCCTACCGGCAACGAGAAAACCACAGATTTACTGACTCATCTAGTATTTGTATGAACTTAATATAGAATGGAGAAGAGTCAATGAATAGATAAAAGGGAAAGAAGCAAAGTTAACATATTCCAATCCCCTCTCCTAGGTACCATCCTGTAACCTGGGAGGCAGCAGAATTTACAAGCATTAACTCTAGAATAAAACAGGCAACTACTGAGTCACAGCTCAGCCACTCACTCCCTGTGTGACCTTGGGTAAGTCACCTAACTTTTCTAAAATTTATCATCTTCTATTGTAAGATGACAAACACAACAAGAAGTCTCCCAGGATGACTGAATAGAGTAACAAATGTAAAATTCTCAGTACCATCAATTTAAATACTCAACATATATTTGCTTAGAGTATTTCAACTAACCTCCCAATAGCTCTGTAAGATAAGACGACAATCTGGGGTAGTTGCAGGAAGCAATGACATGTGAGGTTGGGATAAAAGAGACAGAAAGAAATAGAAAGATATCATATCTTAGAAGACACCAAATACCATGAAAAAAGATAGTAATTCATTGAAGCAAGATTTCATTCTTTTTGAGTTTTAGCAACACATCAAACAGTAACATGCTGGAGGAGGAGTGCTTCTACATTGTTGAGGGGAAGGTAAACTAGTACAACCACTATGGGATTCCTCAGAAACTGAAACTAGAAATTCCACTGGACCCAGCTATTCCCCTTCTAGGTATCTTTCCAAAAGAGTTAAAGACATCATGTTACAGTAATACATGCATACCTGTGTTTATAGCAACAGAGCTCATAATGGCTAAATTTTGGAAGTGGCCTAAATGTCCATCAACAGACTGGATAATGAAAATGTGGTATTTATACAATGCAGTACTACTCAGCCATTGAGAAGGACAAACTTGAGTCATCTGTAGGAAAATGAGACCATAACATTAAGTGAAATAAATCAGACACACAAGGTTAAATATAGCTCAGTTTCTCTTATATGAGAAACCCAAATTATAAACAAAGAGCAAAATAAAAAGTGATAGGGAATAAGGAGGTAGATATTTTGCAAAAGGGAAGGGGACCAAGAGATGGAGGGAAAGGGAAAGGAGTGTCATAAAAAAATAAGATATATTACATACACATACCAACTCCCCACAAGGAATGTAATCAGTATGTACTGCAAACATGTACCCATAAAATTTTTTTAAAAGGATTCCATTCTTTTCATTGACTAGATGGTTATCTTGGGAAAAAGAACAAAGTAATCAAGTTAACTGAATTTGAGCCCATCACAAGGGGAATATGTTCCTTACTTGGAAGAATGACTCATGGGACCAACGATGGTGAAAAGGCACTAGTTGGAGAAAGACGTTGAGTGACTGTCTCTTGGCTAAGGACATTAAAAACAAAAAAGGATGAAGTTGCAAAGATCAGTTCATGTGAATGCCCACAACTGAAAACTGGAAAGAAGCTAGAAAATTAAGAAAAGCTGGAGAGCCGGGCATGGTGGCACACGCCTTTAATCCCAGCACTGGGGAGGCTGAGGTAGGCGGAGCGTTGTGAGTTCGAGGCCGGCTTGGGCTACAACGCGAGCCCAAGGCCGGACTGAGCTACATAGTGCGACCCTGCCTCAAAAAACTAGGGCCAGGAGTTTGGCTCAGTGACTTAAGCGCCTGTCTGTCAGGTGCAAGGTTGTGAGTTCGATCCCCAGTGCCACAAAAAAAAAAAAAAAAAAAAAAAAAAAAGACATGGAAAAGTGTTAAGATGTTGGTTCCTAGACCTTCTATCAACTGCTAGGCCTAGCTTGTAGGCATAAGAATCTTCTGACACTACCAGGCAGACCTAGCCTGGACTCCTTAAATGGTTGCCAAGTAATCAAATTCATAGGAGTTGAGGTGGAAAGTAATGCTAGATGCCAATTTTTCCCCTTACCATGGCTTGATTTCCTCAATTGCTAATAATCTCAACACCAGATTCAGAAAATGAAAACTCTTATCTGAGTCGATTGCCCAAAAACTAAGGCCTGAAAATAAAACTGTAGATATGACTAGCAAGAGGTTATCAGTAATATTTTACAGCATATTTGGTGGCAGCTTCTACTGCCTGGTTTGAGCCAAACAGAAACGAGACACATGAATAAAAAATGCATGTGGCTTTACTAGCAGCAAGGTCTGCAATCTCTGCTTTTCTGGAGCTATACTCTCACTCTAATGGTAAGCATCCTTTCTCAAATGACCCAAGTTGTTTCTAGCCCCTACAGGAGTTAGGAAGATGATGGGCCTCTCTGAGAACACTTTTGAATAGCTCAGAGGGCAGTCTTTAACTCCAAACAAGACAGGTGTCAGGACGTTCACAAAAAGCACAGAGACAGAAAGAGGAGTGAAATAACAGAAGCAGCCAGATGGAGGTGAATGAGCCCAGCCTTAGAGCAAGGCCTGACTTCCAATCCTGTTTCTACCTGTTCCAGACACCGAGAGTAACAATGCAACCCTCGTCTTCCTCTCCTACAAAGCCAAAATAATGGCAGTTATCTCCTGATTTATTATAAGGATTAGATGAGATAGCACACAAGGGGTGATCAGAAAATACAGTGAGTGTTAAATTTTTTAAAATTTATTACAGTAAAAGGCACATCTCCATTAGTCCCCCTAAAAGTATTCTCCCTTCCTTCAAATGCACTTCTTTGAAGCAAAACTAGCAGGGGAAGCAAGAGAAGTATTTTCAGGGGGATTAATGACACTGTGTCTTTTACTGTAACATATATTTTTAAAATTTATTTTTTGTTGTTTGAGAAAGGGTTTCACTATGCAGTTCAAGCTGGTCTTAAACTCTCTGTGTAGCCCAGGGTGGCCTCAAACTCATGCCAATCCTCCTTCCTCAGCCTCCTGAAAGCTGGAATTACAGGCATGCACCAATACACCTGGCTCATATCTTTCTTTTTTAATTTAAACATTAGCTATATTTTTGGATCATATATATCAAGAGCTAGGCACATTTTAAGAATTCAGGAAAAGTTAAAAACCCTGCCCTTTTACTCCAGTATTTGGAAATACAAAGGACATTAAAATACTGTATTAAAGTAATCCCAGCACTCGGGAGGCTGAGGCAGGAGGATCGTTGCAAGTTCAAGACCACCCTGGGCTACAAAGTGAGGTTAAGGCCAGCCTGAACTGCATAGAGAGATCCTGTCTCAGAAAAAAAAAAAAAATGGTGAGTGGCTGGGATTTAGTTCAGTGGCATAAGTGCCTGCCTGGCAAGGACGAGGTTATGAGTTCGATCCCTGATACCAAAAAAAAAAAAAAACCAAAAAAGTGTCAAAATGTAGATCTCCTTCTTCTCCCTCTTTCTCAGTGCGCACCTAAACACACAAAAGTTGTTATGAGCTAATAATTTGACTAAGTGATCCTAAATATGGTCCTGAGCTTGCTGGAAGAGAGAAAGCAAATGGCAAAGGAAGAATGTATGGACACGACCAAAAAGGAACAGCTACTGGAAAGCTTACCTAAGGATTCTGTGTCAGTACAGAAAAATCTCCCAGCAAATATTTAATAAGTACTTAAAAGGACCATGCTCTGTGCTACCACCCTATACAGGAGCATGGCTCACTTACTAAGCTGTGGGTCTGAGGCCTGTTCTTCTGGATGTTTTCCATTTCACACCCATAGTGACACATCAGTGTCTTATTGCTTCATTCCTTTCTTCTACAAGCATTGTTACCTAATATGTACTAAACACATATCATGTTATATGAATACAAGGTACAGAGGACAGATATGATCATGTCCAAAAAACCACCCCCCAAAAAAACAAATGCACCTATACCAAACAAACAGGTGAGGAAGAAGAGTAAAGAAAATGGCCCGAGCAAACCTGGGATCAGATCCTAAATAAGACACAGTAACTATAAATATAAAGATATATATTCAATAAATAATAATTATTGTGCTTATTATTTGCTACTATTACTGCAGAAAACTTAGAAATAGTAAAAGCTCATAGTACTTTTTGATTGATTGGTTAATTCAGTATTTCTTAACCTTGGGCACCTACTGATATTGGAGGTGACAATTTTTTGTTGTGAGGACTTTCTCTGTGGATTGGAGATGACCTCTACCCACTAGATGCCAGTAGTAACCACCTCGGTTAGGAAAATAACAAAAAGAGTCTCCATTGTCAGATGTTCCTTAGGGTACTAAGTTGCTCCTGAATGAGAATTACTGAGTTGGTTGTTTAATCGATGCTGTCCAGTAAAGAGGATCCCAAGCTTCTAGCCATATTGATCATTCTGTTGAGTTGTTCAGTGGACATACTTGCATATTAATAGGAAGCAGTCTCAGTTTTGTTTATCCTACAATATATCATGTGGTAATTGTTCTCTTTTCATGAATAAAAAACTAATGATGTTTTCCTCTTTTATTTCTGCCAGTGGTATAGACATGGCTTCGTTTCTAAAACTGGAAACATACTGAGCTTCTGGAACAACAGCAATGTAAAGCCATGATTAAAAATGAAGATTTTTCACAATAACTGGATTTTTCACAGTAACCGGAGATCTGAATGTTTGCACTGAAAGATTATAAGGGATTGTAATCTCCATTTTAAACAGAATGTGTGGGTGTTTTATTCTGAAAACATGTGTTTCAGTCTACAGCTAGAAAGAACAGTAGAAAGAATGGCCCCTCCATGATATGTACTACAATTCTAGTTCTTCTTTTCAGAATATGCACTGCAGACCAGCAGTTCTCATACTTGAAAATCCAGTGACACATAAATGAGGAAATTACCACCATTCCTAATGACTCCAGCCACTGGAGATGGCTCAGTTCAGGAGAAAAACTTACATTGTAACATAAGCTAAGCAGCAGAGAAAAGGTAATTAAAATTCACATGTTAAATATTAGAAATAAGTAGGGAAAATTAAGTCCTAAACAGTGAAATTAATGAAAGCACAAGAATCTGAAAGAAGGCAGAGCTATGCAAGAGCTGCAAAGGCTCATTCATTCACTCATCTGTTAATTTTACCATTTATTCAAACTTTATTGACTGTATTGATCAGGAAGGTACTTTGTTAGATGCTAATATTCTGGCATAGGTTCTGTGTTAATAAAATATGTGTAAATAAGTCTACAGTTACAAATTAGGCTTTTTGTGATACAGAAAAGGAGACGGGTGCAACAATAGGTAGACTAATAATTATAAAGTAAGTAAGGTCTGCACAATGTGGATTTCAAATTAAACAATAGAGAAAAGCTACATCAGAAAGTGACGAACTTGAGATAATCAATAAGAAAAGGATTAAGTGGACACAACCTTAAGGTAAATTTCAAGTCTACATCTTTAGTCACAATATCTACCTAAAAGATGAGGTCTCTCTAGAAGCATCGTCTGAGTCCTAGTAAAATAGGGGAAGACCCAGGATTCTCTGTGTCATCAGGGCAGTGGTTCCTAAATTTGAGATGCTTTATCTAAAGCATGAGTGCTGGGCCTCACCCCAGAGCTTCCCACTCAGTAGGTCTGGGTGGGGCACGAGAATTTGCATTTCTAACAAGTTCCCACATCATGCCCATGCCACTTATTCATGGACCGCACTATAACAACCACTGGTGTGGGGACCCATATTTCTATGTACTCAGAATTCCAACCTATGTGAGGAAACAGGCAAGAGACATTAGAAAAGCAAAATAATCAAAATCCAGTTTTCTGTCCTGAGTTAGCATGCATGGAATGTCTTCCGTGCCAGGCAAATCTGTGCTTTATCTCATGCCATCAGTATACAGCACCCAGCAAGGTAGGTATCATCACCCATTCTCTATACATGAGGAAAGGAGGCAGGTGAGGTGTGTGAATTACCAGAGATTACACGGATAATAAGTGCCAGAGTCAGAATTCAAGTCTGTTTGTGCAGAACTCTTAATCTTAGCCACTATTTTATGTTGCCTCCCCAGCTCACCCGTCCAAGAGAGATAGATGCTCCCTAACTCAGACCTTCCTGCTGGTCCAGTACTCTCTAAGGCTAGACCCTAGTGTGGGGACTGATGCATTTAGACTATTTTTTACACACTTCCATGGGCTATTTGGGACTTGAACTGACTGCTATGTAATTCTGTTGATATGGAGAGGAATGCAACCTATTAAATTCCCACATATGTACTATGTTACACATGTAGCATCCATTCTGTTTTTAAACCACTAGAGCTGGTTTCCTCTCTATGGGAGGCAGTTAAGTATTTTAAAAAATAGTCTCTGCCATCAAATGGGCCTGGGGTCAACTCTCCCTCTGCCACTTATTAGTTACATGATAGAGGCTAAATTGTTTACCTTTTCTAAACTTCAAATTTTTCCAGTTTTCATAGTAAGTAGTAGTTACAATAGCATCCACCTCAAAGGGCTGTGAGAAATTCATCAATCACGTGAAAGGGGTTAATATAATGTTTAGTACACAGCACATGTGCTGTATTAGCCATTGTTATTAACCTGTTAGACATTTTCTTACCAAATATTGCCAGTTTATAGGACTCTAAATTATGGCTGAGGCAGACTGTGCTTGACATGGTTTATTTCTGTTTATATTTTTCAAGTTTGGGATAGATGCAGGGAATATGAATGATGAGCGTATTGATTTAAGCTCCTCACCCCTCCAAACCCACAAATAGGGAAAAAATCTCAAGATAGCTTAAATGACAAAACAGAAAAACTGGACTACATTAGGTATTTGAAGTAAATTTGTAAAGAAATAAATGAAAATTAATTCATAGACTGATATCAATTTGGGCAGGGAATTGAGCCCAAGGGATCTGATGACCCCATGATGCTAAGTATTGGCCAAGCTCCTTATGAAGCCCAGTTTTCAGGCCAAGTTTTAAGTGCAACATTCCTCAACTGAAAGACACACAGATGACATTGTGGGGGTAGGTGGAACAATCAGAGCACACCTACGTAGAGAAAAGATTGAGACCAGATATGATAGCCAGTTTCAGATATTTCAAGAGCTTTCAGAAAGGAGGAACAGATTTATTTTATATTTGCTCCATGACATCCTAATGCAATGTCTTATAAACAGCAGTTGACAACCCATAATGGGTCATGAAATAAAGTTAACATGATCAGCAATGTAAATAAATGAAATAAAACATAGTAGAAAATACCCAATGCAGCCCATTTAAGAAAGATAATTACTATGCAAAGAAACTTCTGTTATAGTTACAGCCATAGCTATAATTTGTATATGTAGGTCCAAATGTAAAAATGTACCTTTTATTGGATGGTCATTAAAGAAAAAAATACCTTGAAAGCTCCAGAAGATAACCAGGTGAAAAAAAACAGAAAGTTGGATTTTGGGTAACTACAAGGGCAGCTTTAAAGCAATGATCACTGTACAACAATAAAGCAGGTTTTCTCAGGAAGCAAGCCACCTCCCCTATATGTGCAGCACTTTCTGAGGGATGTTCTAGAAGCTGAGTGAGGACATTTTAAGGACAGATAGCACTGGGTGTTGTTCGCTCCCATGCCAACTCCAAAATGCTCTGATTTTCCAAACTGGAATAGATCAGACCTCAGTTTTACTAAAGGAGAAGAAGAAAATAATGAAAGCCTTTGTTATGGTTTGTGTCTGGATGCACCACCACCCCCAAAGCCTCATGGGGTTATGGAAGCAGGCTTTTCAGAGGCAACAGAATCTAGAGTTTACCACTGGTTCATTGTCTAGTGCTGGGATTGGTCGAGTGAGTGTTACACCGCCCTAGGGAGGGTAATTTGCATACAGTATAAGGGAGGGAAGGAAGTTTGCTTTCATCTTTTCTCTTGTTGCTTTTGCTGTCTCTGCTGACAAGAACAGGTGCCCCTCAGCCATGTGCCACTCTGCCTTGGAGCCAGTGGATTACAGTCTGAAACCTCCACAAACTGTGAGACAAATAAACCTTTCCTTCCTTAATTTTGGGCATCAGGTATTTTGTCTCAGTACTGAAAGAAAGGTAACCAAGACAGCCTTAATATCTATAGCCAGAAGCCATATAACCATCCAAGGAGAAAAGATTATTCTGTGTTTATATAATATGCAAAATGGAACTCACATCAAATCTCTGAAGTTCTTTAGGATATCTACTGTTGGGAGAGTTCATTTTAAACATCAATTTTCTCATTGAGGCGATATAATGCAGCCATCAACAATCAAGATTCATTGTTGTAAGCACTTAATTTGAGTCAGGTAGAGACTGAAAACTTGGTGATATGGAACTGACAGGCATACTAATAAATCAAGCTGAGATTCAGTACCAAGAACAGAGTATCCCCTCATGTTGCTCCCACACCTAGGACTGCCAGATAAAATACGTGACACCAGCTAGTTTTGAATTTCAGATAAACAACAATTATTGT
Organism: Dasyprocta punctata; assembly: GCA_004363535.1. Taxonomy (NCBI): domain Eukaryota; kingdom Metazoa; phylum Chordata; class Mammalia; order Rodentia; family Dasyproctidae; genus Dasyprocta; species Dasyprocta punctata. Next base: position 43,796 of record RJWM01010453.1, on the reverse strand, counting down.
ATATGTTATGTTTTTTAGGTCTAAAATGTCCCCCCAAAGACTCATGTAATAGATTCACCAGTTGGTGAGTTCAATAGCTGAATGTGCCTTTAGGAGATAGGGCCTGGTGGGGGGCAGGTCATAGAGGGAATGCCCAGGAAGGGTGTATTCTTTCACCCAGTTCCTCCTTCCTCTCTCCCCTTTTTCTCTCAGGTTCCTGGTTACCATGAGGTAACCTCTTCTGCATGTCCTCTGCTCTGCCATTTCTGCCTGGGAGCCAACCAAGCATGTATTGAATCCTAAACAAACAAACAAACAAACAAAACAACAACACCAGCAACAACAAAAAAACTATAAGCCATAATACAGTTTTCCCCCTTTAAATTATGGCTGTCAGGTATTTTATCCTAATGAAGAAAAAGTGACCAGTACAGTATTGTACATCCCAATTATTACAGGCAACATGTTTATATTAAAAAAAAATCAAATTTAAGTATGTATCTTGTGCTTTTATTTGCTAAGTCTGGAAAATACTTACCTACCTATACTGAGTTATGTCTTTAACACTGTTTTAGAAGATCTTGTAGTATCTCATTTGGTAAACAGGGTAAAATGTCAGCATCAAAAGCTAATAGTAAGCAAGCAATAATGATGGCAAAAAGAGGGAAAGAAATGAAATTCAAGCAAGCATAGTGTAACACCTTGGTCTTACTAAATTCCATCAAGCCAGAGGTAAGGGTCTTTTAAGAGTAGGACAAGTGAGATATCAGGACACCCACATAGCGTTTGAGGAAGTATGTAATGAGGTTAAGTCTTACTTTGTAGAGTTTCCATGCTGATCCAGGCTTGTCTGAGGGAGAAAATGAGCTTCATTGATTAAAACTCCATTATTCCGCACTCAGTTACTGGGGCCATAGAGTAAGAGTTCACTATGGCTGTCACCAGCTATCCCAAGGCACACACGGGCTGTTCATCCCTATACCTTCACTCTTGATGGTCACTGTTAAGGATGGGGCTCATCCAGGAAGCTTGCCTGAGCTCCTCTTGACCTCCACAATAAGTCAGGTTGCTCTTCATTAGGATCTCATGCTTCCTTGCACTCACCAGAAGAACAAAAATAAACACAGTCTTTCAGGGAGTGCTCGCCATGTGCTAAGTACTTTACATATATGTATTAATTCAGTCTTTCCCAAAAATCCTATGAAGTGGGTACAGTAGTGCATCACTTAGCAGTGAAGATGCATTCTGAGAAACATGTTGCTAGGCAGTTTCGTCATGTGGATCTCAGAGTGAATTTACTCAAATCTAGAATGTATAACCTACTATACACCTGAGCTATCCCCTCTTAGGCTATATACTTTACTGAATATTGTGGGAAACTGCAACATAATGATAAGTATTTGTGTATCTAAAAATACCTAAACAGAAATGTTTATACCAGCATTACTGCACAACAGGAATTTTTCAGCTCCATTACAGTCTTGTGGAGCTACCATTGTATATGTGCTCATTATGCAGCACAAGACAGGGTTTGCACTCCAATACCACGAGTGGGGAAATAGAAGCCCATAGGGATTAGGTAATCTGCCCAAGGCCACACAGCCAGTTAGTGTTCATTGGCTGAAACCAGAGTTCCTCATTATACATTTTTCTGATAATGGGTCTTTCTCCCCCAGTTAGATTGTCAGTTCTTGGAGGAAAGAATTGTGTCTCATTCATCCTTATGTCCCTGAGCCTTGTGTCACTTGCCATATGTGGCATGTTATAGGCAGTACTGCACATGAGTCAGCCTGTGATTTTACAGTCAGATAGTCCTAGTTACATATTATAGTTCTACCAACAATCTGCTATCAAGAATCAGGAGTTTAAATTTCAGTTTCTTCCTCTGAAATAAAGGATGGTAGTTAAGAATCCTAGCAATAGAGAGGCTAGAGATGTAGCTCAGTGGTACAGCAGTTGCCTGAATGTAGAAGGCCTGGGTTCAATCCTCAGAATCACAAAGAACAAATGAACAAAAAATCATAGCAGTAGAAAAGAGCAGTACTAAATTCAAGCCCTGGCTCTACAAATCTGGATAAATTGTTGGCATAGGGCCAGGGACTTAGCCCAGCAGCACAAGCACCTGCCTGGGAAACATGAGGTTATGAGTTCAATCCCTGATACCCTCCCCCTCGCAAAATCACTGACATAAATATTTCAAATTTTAGATAGTTTTTATCCAGTAGATCAGAAAATAAACCTCATAATATAAGTAATTGAAAGAAATTTTACTTTAAGGCAGTTATTCAAAGGAAAATTTAGTCTTTGTATTATTTACACAACACTGAAAGAGCTCCTAGAAAAGCAAAGAAAGAGATGAGGAGGCTGGGAGTGGAGTTCAGGGCCGCCATGTTCGGTTGCATAGGCTATTCAGTGCAAAAGGCTGGGCTGAGGACTGGGTTTCAGCCTAAAACCTGGCTTTCACTCTACTCACTAAGCTGGAAACACTGTTTCATCTCTGGAAAGGATATCCCTTCCTAATCTGCTCGATGGTACTTATTTGGTCTTGTGGTAACTCTGGCTCTTTTAGGGACACCAGATGAACAGAACAGGGGAAGAAAACAATGGACATCAGGGAAAGAAGCCACACTTGAAAGTGATGAGGGAAAGCAAGGAAAAAGGTAAAGCAGTAGAATGAGAATACTACTAAATGCAGGCATTTTGTCAGGCACTGTTCTAAGCACTTTAATGGGCTAATTCATTTGGTCCTAATCACACTCCTATAGGATGCAGGGGACCACTGGAAGTAAGGCAGCAGGTGGCCACACAAAGTCAGCTTGTACACAAGAGCTTGACAGGGACATAAAACTGCCTGCCACGGTCCTTAGTCCATCACACAGGTTCACAATCTGGAATCTGAGAGTCATTGAGTCTGGCAGGAAAAAATGGCTTTTAGTGTCAAAGGGAAATATGCTGTTTTTTATTTTGCTTTTTGTTTGTTTGTTTATTTTGTGGTGCTAGGAATTGAACTCACGACCTTGTGTTTGCCAGGCAGGCGCTTACACCACTGAGCTAAATCCCCAGCCCCAGAAATATGCTTTTTTTTTTTTTACAAGGAGAAAATTTAAGGTGTCTGACTGGCCAACCACAACAACAATAATGGACGTTTCTTTATGGCCAACAGTCAGTAAATAGTAAGCCTGTGAAGAAAGAAACAAGTTGACAAATGCTAACAGCAGGCCACCAGCAAGCATTCCCCATCCCGCCATCGTGGTAATTTCTCAGGGTTCCTTCCAAGCCTGATGCTACTGCCATGGTTACCTTCTCTGTTGTCCTGAGAACCTGAAGTTTCCTTACAATACTTATTATTGCACTGTGACCTGAAAGCAACTATGATGTCTACTCTTTTCTTTTATAAAAAAAAAAACAGGGTGAAAATAATATTGCTACCAGCTGTGGTCAATAATCCTACCAAAGCTAGATTCTAGGGTACAGTGATTACAGGGAGAAGATAATTAAGAAGATATATATATATATATATATATATATATATATATATATCTCCACATGTATGTGCTATTCAATGAACGCTCATTTCCAGTATTCCTGTAAGGAATGTATTTCAGTTGGCAGCAGACAGCAAGAGAGAGCAAAGTCATCCCTGAACATCTGTTTCCCCCATCTTGTAAGGAACATTCTTTTTTTATCCCCTTTTATAACTTGACCTGTTCCATTTTCTGGCAGAGGGCCCTAGGAAGGCAAGCACTGCCTCTTCTGACTGTATTCCAACTTAAGATGGAAAAAGGAAGGAGGGAGCAACAGGAAGAAAAGGATAAGAGAATGACTTTAAAACAAAGGCAGAGAGATACAGCTGGGGGCAGAGAGCAAGCTGTGAAATGGGAAGTGGGGACGGCAGTGAAAGCAAAAGAAACCAAACAAATGATATCAAATCAAGTTCATGTATCTACCATGGGAAAAACTAATTTGAGGAGTTTGAGAAAATAAGCAAACAGGACATATTCCAGAGTGATCATCTGGTAAGAATGTGATCGAGAAACCATACCCATAGTATCCCTGAAAAGATCAAGCTGCTTTTTCACACATACTTCACTATTTCTGGGGAATCAGGCTTGTGTTTAATATTCAGGAATTTGAACATTTTCTTCCTACTTCCCAGTGTCTATCATCTATTTTCGTCCTTACTTGCCCTTTCAGGTTCACACAGGAGAAACAATGTGTTATTTAAACGTAGGTCCAATTTATTTCACTTAACAATATGGTCTCAAACAAGGTGGGAGGAGGAAGAAGGGAAGGAAGGGAAAAGAATAGAAGGGAAAAACAGAAACCAAGCTTTTGTAAATAGGAGAAGGGTTGAAGGGAGGACAGGAGAATGGGGAAAAAGAGAAGAATCAAGATATGTCATATACAGGTACAAATTCTCTATGATGAATATGATCATTATAACGGAAGTATATCAATAAAACTAATTTTCAAAAAATATTCAGGAATGACTAGCCACTAATCTATTTATTTCTAGTAGAAATACCTACTAAGCAAGGAGAATGCCTATCCCATTTCTCTGTCTCTCTGTCTCTTTGTCGTCTCTGTCACTCTCTCTCTGTCTCAGTCTGTTACCATAATTCCATTCTCCTTCATTCCTCTCCTTTCTTTATTACCAAGGTAGATTATTTGATAGGCTGTATTGTTATTTCCCTCTTCCTTCTCGATTCTGTCTCCCAATTAGGATACCCCAAAGTAAAACTTCACCTCCTGAGCAAGACATAGTGTCACAGTGTCACTCTGCAAACAAATTTTAGGAAAGAGGTAATTCACTCTCTGAATTCACTGAGGGTACATCTGCCTTCCTCTGTGCTTCCACACTTTGCCTTCCTACCACCTGCTCTACAGTGTGCTGCTGCAAAGATTTGGTTTCCTTTAGAAGCGGCACCACCAGGAACCTTGGGAGGATTCATGTTCCAAAGACTCTGTGCAGCAATTGAGAGGAGAAAGAGCAAGAATTAAATGAAGGAAGCTTAGAGGAGCTTTGCTAGCTGTTGCTTTAGATCCTGCTCTGGAAAATTCCTCTGGAGCATTTGATGATTATTCAGTATCTAAAGAAAATACAATATATACAATTTAGACAATTACCATTCATCCACTTATTCAACAAACATTCCAGAACACCCATGTACTGCCAGGCTTTCTGCTAGAAAAGTCATCCATCTGTCCCTTTGGTGGACTATTTCCAGGACCACCTCCCAGGATACCAAAATCCACAGATGCTCAAGTCCCTTATATAAAATGGGATAGTTACATATAATTTATATACATCTCCCATAAATTTTAAATAATCTCTACTTTATCTATAGTACCTAATACAATGTAAATACTATACTAAATAGTTACATTGTTTATGGGATAATGAAAAAAATCTATACATGTTCAGTGCAGACATAATTTTGTAGTTAAAAAATATTTTCTAGCCGGGCGTGGTGGCGCACGCCTTTAATCCCAGCACTCGGGAGGCTGAGGTAGGCGGAGCGTTGTGAGTTCGAGGCTAGCTTGGGCTACAACGCGAGTGCAAGGCCGGCCTGAGCTACATAGAGCGACCCTGCCTCAAAAAAACCAGGGCCGGGAGTTTGGCTCAGTGCCTTAAGCACCTACCCTGGCAGGCGCAAGGTTGTGAGTTCAATCCCCGGTGCCGCAAAAAAAAAAAAAATTTTCTATCGACACTGGTTGCATTTGCAGATGTAGAACCTATGGTACAGAAGGTCAAGTGTACTCTTACATATTATTTTATTTAATCCACAACAGATTCTGAAGGCAACTTGTGTATTCACCTCTCCAGGACACACAGATTGTCTCTAGAGCCCCAGATAATATGTTGACTAAGTCTTAATTAGCCATGTGACATTAGGCACAATTTAACTTCTCTGAGCTCCTGCTTTCTCCTCCATAAAATGAAAATAACTCCATGTGTTTCACTGACTTGTTCTGAGGATGAAATGGGCCCAAAAGATCAGTCATGGAAGAGAATGAGTTGCCCAGATTCAAGGAACTGTAACAGTGTTGAACTCTTCTGCGGTTGTTTTAGTTTGACCTGGGAGTCTGGACCACACCCTTGTGGTTGGGTGAGGTTTCCTGTGAAGGGAATCCAATTTTCCACCATCAATCATCTTAAGAAAAAGTTGAACTGGGATGAAAACTCCCCCAGAAGCTATATCTCAGAACTTCTCTCAGAAGCTTTATCTGGGCCCCAGTAGGATGAAAGGGCAGATAGGTTTCCAAGGAGTGGAAAGATCTGGGGTAGAGCTAGAGTGGGTGAATATTCCTGGTAGTTTGAAGGCTGCCTGGAGCTAGTTAGGTCCTCAAGAGCAATTGCACATTCTAGGGTGAGTCTGGTCTCATGTAGCAATGAAAAGGACCTACACTAAGGGCTGCAAGCGCAGGAGAGTACTGTCCTTGTCCCTGAGGAATGGAGTGTAGGCTGCTGAGAAACCAGCCAGGCACTCAGCAATCCAGGCCAAGCCTATAGGTTTTGGTGTGAGCAGGGGAACTGTGGCAATAGTCAGCTTTGTGTGGCTGCAACTTTCTGCTGAAGAGTGAGCGTGAAACATTTATCATGGTGTTCACCGGTCTCAGTAAAGAACATATGAATTCCTGTTCCCCTGGCAAGAGGCTAGAGGAGCCAGGACTGTACCTGCAAATAAGCACCCTCTGAGGATTCTCTGACATAAATTTGGAGTGCAGCCTTAAAGAAAGCATCAGTTTTTTTTCTTTTTTTTTTCAGACAGGGCTGACTTGCAAAGTGTGATATTTCCCAGTTAAGGGAAAACAGATGATGGAGCTCTCCAGGGCTGGGCACAGCAGAGAGCCACTGCCACTCCTGTGATGGCTAATGTTAGATGTCAGCTTGACTTGATTAAGGGATACTTAGGAGAACTGGTAAAGCACATTTTCTGGGTGTGTCTGAGGATTTTTCCAGAGAAGACTGACATGAAAATTGGAGGACTGAGTGGGGAAGATCTGCTGTGAATGCGAGTGGGCATCATTTAGCTGCTGGGGGATCCCCAAAACCATTTTCAGGCTTTTGGCCTTAAACCAAAAATTACAGCCTCAGCTTTCCTGGTTCAGAGGCTATCAGACTTGTACTGAGTCACCTCCCCAACTTCTCAGCTTGCAGGCGACATATTGTGGGACATTTCAAGCTCCATAATTGTGTAAGCCACCTAATAACCCAGTCCCCCCCACACACACAGTCCTAAATAATACAAAGGCGTGTGTATTCTGTCTTAAGAGGACCCTGACTAATACAACCTCTAAGACAGAAGGGGAGGCTGCCAGAATCCAGCATGATGAGACGCTATGAGAGAGGGCCACTCTACAGGAGATGTGGTCTTCAGTAGAATCACAGAGCCATACAATCCTACAGCCTCATAGGCAGGGACTATACCCTGATATCTCTACTAATGTCTCTTATTAGCATCCCATATCCTGCTAATGTCTCTCATTAGCCAAATCCAACTGAAAACCAGGGAATGGATCACAAAAGATAAATTTTCCAGGGTCCAGAGCAGAAAGGGTCTGGAAATATGTCAGAAAATCTCTGGCACATGATCTTACAGATTAGGAAATGGAAATACAGATTAAGTAACTTGAATATGATCAAAAAGCAGATTTAGTAGAACTAAGATTCGAACTCATATAATACGTCCCTGGATACATATTCTAAACCACTAAGACATGCTTTCCATAAGTTTTTAAGATAACTAATCACCTCATATCTAGCTGTTTTTCTGGTAACAGATTCTTTCCTACTCCCATCCAATTTCTACCCCCTCGGAATTAGATGTGGCCACCTAACCAAAGTTCAGGCCAACAGAATGTAAGTAAAGTGGTTTATGCAGATTTCAAGTTGTGTTCTTAATTTCCTTTTTTCCTACCTACAGACTGGAATGTAAATGTGATGCTGGGATCTGAATGACAAAAAAAAAAAAAAAAAAAAAAAGCAACAATAAGCAGCTCTGGAGTGCTTATTCCCTAAGTAAAAGAGAAATTAACTTCTATTTTTCTTAAGTCATTGTCATTTTGGTCTTTGTTACAGCAGTCCAATGTGTATCCTAAACAATATGAAAGCCAAGCATCTACATGGCAAAACATGAGCCTCAGTCATGGTGGTTTGAGCAATAAGAGAAATATGACTGGTAGAGACTGCTAACAATCACCAATGTATATGTTCTCTTTTTCCTAGCATACAACTAGACTGTATTTCACAGCTCTTTCTATCTGGTGCAGCTTGCTATGTGATCAGTTCTCACTTTCAGAATATAAGTGGAAGGAAGTATCTTGTCTCCCAGTTGAGACGATCAAGGGTGAGCATACATTTTCCTGGCTCACTGGATTTACTTTTCTACCAAATGGATACAGAACACCCAGAGTGGACACAAGAAGCCTGAGGTTCTTAATGACCACATGGAGCACAGCCCTTTAATAACACTAGCTAGACTACTGCAGGAGCAAGAAACATAGTCAAGAAGAAAAGAGAAGAGAGAAAAGAAACACACCAAAACACAAAAAAGAAAACAAGAAGAGAAAAAAGTAACACACACACCTTTACTGTGTTGAGCCACTGATATTTGGATGTAGTCCCTCCTGACAAAGACATAAATGCTATTATCCAGAGCTGCAATCTAATCTCTTATTTAAATTGTGTGTGTGTGTGTGTCTGTGTGAGATTAACAAACATTTAAGTTATTATTTTAAACATGTTGTGCGAATGTCATAATATTGTTCTGATAAAGGTCATATATTCTTCCTAAATGGGAAAGACAAGAATAAGACAAGAAAGTCCTTTCTCATGATATATTGAGAACTCCCCAAGGGAGTTAACCCTGCTGGCTCCCAAGAATGTTGTCTCATGAGACACTCCTCTTCTGGCCCTAAGAGGGCAGTTCACAGGGTCTGAGTAAAAACAAAAGCACTCAGGCACGCCAGTGGGTCAAGCAACACCAAAGGACAACAAACTAGGAAAGGTTAAGGAAAGAGGTGCCAGTTTGCTTGTGGATGAGGTGAGCAGTTTTTCTCTTATTTTTCTTAATGCCCAAATTTTCTAAAAAGCAAATATTACTTTACACTAAAAAACTTAAAGTCTTAAATAGGAAAGACAGAAAATAAGTTGAATAAACCAAAATAATGAACAAAGGAGATAGATACTGGTCACACATCAAATGATCCTGTTGCCTGGGCACTGTTACAACCATTAGAGGGCCAATCGTAGAGACATCTAACTATAAAAAGATAAATCACATCAGGGGTGCCTCCCTCATAGATTCCTTTTTTTTTCCCCCCTGTTTGGTACTGGGGATTGAACTCATGGCCATGCACTTGCCAGGCAAGTGCTTGTGCCACTGAACTAAATCCCTGGCCCCCCTTGTTCATTCTTTCAATAACCATTTAGTGAAGTTACATATGCTACATGTTGGCTGCAATCTGGGGCCAAGGGTTGTAACTTTGGTTACACATTGGAATCACTTGAGGTGTGATTTTTAACACTGATTCTTGTGTCCAGATCCCAGGGATTCTAATGGAACAGCTCAAGATTGGGGCCTGGTCGCAGGACTTTTAAAGACATCTCCTGATTTTAATGTTTAATCAACATTGAGAACCACGAGGAGGCCATGACATATGGGTCTAGTGTTGAAGGATGGGAAGGAGCAAGCCAAGTGCAAAGGAAGAAAGGGGAAGAAGGACAAAGCTAAATTAAGGGGACTGCCTCAGTATAATTAGAAGGTTATAGTGGATCGGGGTGATGCAGGTCATGTAGGTCCTACTGCACTAAACCAAGTGTCTATTCTCCAAGTAGAGGGCAGTTAATAAAGCTTATTAAACAGGCATTATCACATCTGGATCCTAATTATCCAGAGAACCATCCTTCTACCTCTAAACAGGACTGCAGAAAGGCAATGGAAAGGTGTGGGCTCTGTATCCTTAGAAAATAGTCCCACCTTAGAAAACAAGGTGTTGTTGCATGATTCTCCATCACATCAGGTTTCAACACAGCATTCATTCAGAGACACACTTCTTTTCCTACTGCATTTTTAAAACCCCCTGTTTTGATGGCTTATTTCATTGTATAATCTTGCTGTAACTCTGAGACTCAATCTCCCAAAGAGCTTTTCATAATTTATTAGGAGAGTGACATAAAAATTTAGAGGTGAAATACAGTTGCAGTCATGAGGCAAGAAAGTAGTAAGATTGTCACCAAAGACCTCAGATGGAAAATCATTCCACATGCTGTTCCGGGAGGAAGTCACTAAATAATTCTACTGACTTGATCACCATCCTCAACTATCTGTTTTTTGGAGACTTGGTAAGTTTCAGAAAAACTTTCAGAAATAAATAGTTTGAGCCAGTGTGGTGGTGCATGCCTGTAATTCCAGCACTTGGGAGGCTGAGACAGGAGGATCATTGCAAGTTCAAGACCAGCCTGGGATACAAAGTGAGCCTGAGATCAGCCTGAACTGCATAAGGAGACCTGACTCAAAAAAAAAAAAAAAAGGAAATATATAGTGAAGTGTGACATGGGTTAAAAGCAATAAAATCCTGAAAGTATGGGAAATTAATGTCTTTTAAATGAATAATAACAATAAAATAAAAGCACTTCCTGAATTCCAAGCACAATAAGTAGGTACATGGTACTAAGATACATAGACAATTCATCCTATCCATACAAGGTCTCATTTGGGTGGACAACATAACTGAGATGCAGAGCAGTCGAGTCACATGCCAAAGATTACAAGTAAATTAAGTGATAGAATGCAAAGTAAGCTGGGCACAACTGTAATCCCAGCACTTGAGAGGCTGAGGCAGGAGGATCATTGCGAGTTTGAGACCAGTCTGGGCTACAAAGTGAGCTCAAGGCCAGTTCGAACTGCATAGTGTGACCCTGTCTCAAAAAAAAAAAAAAAAAAAAAAAAAGGAAGTTTTTAGGACTTCTATGATGTGATACAGTAAGAAATATATATTACATCTTCATTCCAAATTGTAGATGCAGAGCCCCTAAAACACTTACTACTTTCTGAGTGGTAAGGATGATTAGAGCATCTTTTGTTGTAATATTTGGTTTTTTACCCTGAGTCTTACCACAGAGCTCCTAAAATGTTCGCAATGTTTTGGGAGCAGTGACAGGAGGTTTTGTTTTGTTTTTTTGTTTTTAACTCATGTGTAAGCCCATTTCAACAATATGTGTATTTATGCTAATAAGACAAATGGTAGCTGAAAGTCTCTATATAGCTTCAAAATGAAGGCTGGCTGCTGGCAGAATAAACTTTGTTAATAGAAGGTTGCAATTGTCAACTAGATACAACTGTTTCCAAACCTGACCTCTAAGGAGGTGAAAGGGCTTGGGTCCGAATTCACCACCAGTGGCCAATGTTCGATTGATCATGTCTACATACAGAACCTAAATGGGGAGGTCTGAAGAATTTCTGGGTTGTTCATTGCATTCACATGCCACAGGAGTAGCATTCTCCAACTCTAAAACGATAGAAACTCCTGTGCTTGGGACCCTTTGAGACTTTGCTCTGTGTATATATACATCTAGCTATTCATTTGCATCCTTTTTGATACCATTATCATAACCTGGTAAATATAAGTAAAGTGTTTCCCTGAGTTCTGTGAGCCATTACTGCAAACTACTGAATGTGAAGAAAAGGTTGCAGGGGCCTCTGAAGTATAACCAAGTTGGACCGAAGTGTGGAGAAGGTAGAGAATCACTACTTGCACTTGGCATCTGAAAAGGGGGGCAGCTTTGTATGACTGAGCCCCTAACCTGTGGAGCCTGCATCAACTATGAACAATGTCAGCTTAATTACAATGTGGGATACTCAACTGATGTTGGTATACAGTTGGACAATTGCTTGGTGTGCAAAACTCATACATTGGGTAGCAGCAGAGTTGCAAAGAGAGAAACAGTTTTTTTTTAGTTTCCTTCTCTTACATCTTAGCCAAGGCTGACCCTATGTGCATCTCTGCCCCAGAAAGAAAGGCTGCCTGGCAAGCTTACCAACTGTGGGAAGAAGTATATTTTCTGCTGTGTGCCTCTTTCATGCCTCTTTCCAAGGGCAAAATGCAAGCTCCCTCTTTGACCTGAATAGCGTGGAAACAATGCAGACTCATCCAGAGGACTGTTCCATCAGAGGAGAATAATTCAAAGACACCAAGTACTCAGACAGCATGGCACATGAACATAAATGATGAACACATGATGACAATGAACCTCCTTTGGTTTATGAGTCCACACAGCATCTTAGGAGGCTAGAACTGGAAGTTACCTATTATGGTTTATGTTTAGATGTCCCCCCAAAGCCTCCTGAACTGTTAGGTAGGGCTTTTTCAGAGGTAGCCAAATCTAGAGTTTGTGATTGATTCATGGTTCAATGCTGAGATTAAGAGTGAGTGGTTGCTGGACCAGTCCACTGGTTGGGTTGGGTACTAATTCCAGTAAAAGAAAGCCCTAATTCCAGTAAATTGGATAAGATAAAAAGGGCAGAAAGAGGCTTGTTTCCCCCTTTTTGCTCTTGTTGCTTTTGCTGTCTTCTGCCACCATGTAGAATTGCCCCTCTGCCATGTGCCACCCTGCCTTGGAGCCAGCCAATTATAGACTAAAACCTCTACAAACTGTGAGCTACATAAACCTTTCTTTCTCTAACTTTGGATGTTGAATATTTTGTCTCAGCAATGAGAAAAATAACTAAGACAATACCTAAGAAGTCATCTGGTACAGCTAGAACCAATAGCTCTCTGTTGTTCACAAGCTACCCAGTGGAGTTTTATTACAGCAGTCCAGTCTACGACATAGTCTCATCTCCTCTTGAGGAACTGGGCTTTTTCCACTCTCTAAATTAAAAAAAATGTCATTTCCTTCATGTTTATTGCTCATTTTAAAAGCTCTCACTACTTATCAGTGCCTCACTTTGGGGGAGGAGGCAGCCCAGTCTATTAATCCCAGAGGGAAATACGCAGATGCACAAGGGTCAAACACCTGGGCCTTACTGGTATATTAATCACTGAATTCAAACCGATCAGCTGTTAGTCCGGTTTCTCAGAGCAAGCAGGGCCCATCTCGCCATTGCTTATGTCTATCTATAACTTAAGAGGATCAAATACCAACTTCTGTCATACCATAGCATGTCAGCGCTCATGTCATTACACTTGCATGAAGCAGATCACTAAGGACCTGCTTTCTAATATATCATTTCATGCAAAGTCATGGTTTAGATGTTATTTTCATTTCGTAAAAGGGATCACCACAGCATGCCTTTAAAAGCTGGCTTTGTCATGGGTTTAAGCTAGGATTCCATTTACAGAGATATGATTGCCTCACAAATGTCAGAAATGCACTTTCTGAATAAACAAAGTACCCTTCCTTACCTCAGCATGCCATTCTTCACTCACATCTATTTTGATTCACAACTAGAAATGGATGAAAATCATTACTGAGGTGGTATTTTACTTCAGCTTGTGTAGACTTGATAAGAACATATATCCTAGGACAAGAGAATGACCACAAAGTGCCTAACACTGAGACTACTACTAGGGATAAGCATTTTAAAACTGCTTTCTGCAGAAAATTTCTTTTCTCCTTTGCTGTCGACATACACCATTAGAAAAAAAAATCTTTTTATTTCATGGTGGAAAGGCACAGTTTCTATGCTGGTGATTAGAGAACAGCCAGGACAGACTTGACAGACTAGATAGCAGCTAAATAAACTAACCTGACAGCATAAAAAAGAAAAAGAAAAAGAAAAAAACAACCAAATACTGGGCCTGCAGGTGAGACTGGGTATCAGGAATGCTTAGTATGATCCTGGTCATGCAAATCTCTGTCTCTCTGCACAGGGAGGTCTGTTTCTGACTAGTGTCACCATTCAGCTTTCACAAATCTCTTACAGCCCCTGGAACAAGAGGATGGAATGTCCTATTCCAAAACACCTACAGATTAAATGAGAGACACCCCCTCCTCCATAATTTAATGACTACACGCCATTTTTGTTGGTCGACTTCATTAAATTCAAGTGAAGAATATCCACACGCTGTCCTTTTCCATAAGGTGCTTGGTAGGACAACCGGCCACCACCGCCTGTCCAGGTTGTGTGGGTTCAACTTGCTCACAGAAGTGCCAGGTATAGAAGTTTGCTGTGACGCATTCCTTCCGGGAGCACCCCTGACTTGGAGACACACACACACACACACACACACACACACACACACGGAACACTTCCCACACCACCCCTTCTTCCCACACCAAGAACAGGCCAGTCTGCGCACGGAGCCTATATGCCGCCTTAGGACATAGCGTTCTCGCGACCCATCCACTCCTCAGTGGCTTTCATCTTGGCACTCACAACTCGTGGTTCCAGGGTGGAACTCCGAACCACCATCGCCACTCCTCAAAAAAACGAAAAAAGGTGAGACTTACCTAACTCCTCCGGATTGTAAGGCGCAGGACAGGCATCCCCGAACTCACTGTCTGGGGAAAGACGAAAGGCAGAAAACAAAAACTGAATCACAATAATTTAGGGAGGATTGATCAAGCATCACTGAAAGCGCAGGTCCCTCAGAAAAGCGCGGGATTCTCTCTCCCAGTGATCAGAATCCGTGCACCTGGGCCTACGACGTTTCGGAACCCGGGATCCACTGAGGGTTCGAGATTGCCGCAGAAACTTGAGGGGCGAATCCACTCAGGGACCAAGCGTCTTCCAGGCTCAGGCAGTCGCGCGCCAACTTTCCGCGGAGGCGACCCAGCGGCTGGCCAAGCCGGGAGCGCGGGCTGCGACCTCATTGTCAGCCGTCAGCTCGCGGGGAGCATCTCACAGACAGTCAGTGCCGAGAAACCCCAAAGTTTTACCGCGAGGGCGTTGGACACCGCAGCCACCGTGAGGTCCCTGCGCTCACCCTGCGGGGAGCCCTGCGAGCTTCCCAGCCCGTTGCTACGCGACCGTGGTCGTCACGCTCCACGCTCCGCAGCTGCGCGCGCTGCCCCTGTCTGGCTGTTACTGGAGGGTGTCTTCCCCAACGCAAACTCCTTTGCCCGTTTATTAAAAATTAGAACATAACCAGCTCTAAAAGTAGTCCCTACTCTTTTGTATTGCATCTGATTATTCTGGGGCTTCTTAGGTAGACACATGGGATTTTCAGAGCTTGAATTTTTTTCCCAATCAGGGAAGAGCAGTCTCATGTCTTCTTCTTTCCTATCCTTCTTTCTATTTGAACCTTATTTCAAATTGCAGTCCGCACGTTATTTCCTCCTCTTAAGAATCCACTTGGTTCAAGCAGGGGAAATAATATGATCTCCATTTCGCAGGTAGGGAGACTGAATGTGGAAATCTGCTTTATGGAAGACAGCTCAGCATCTGGATGTGGAGAGGTTAGCAATGGTTCTCTATAATAAGTGGGCTGGTTTCAGTAACAGAGTGCAGAAACCTAAGTTTCGATCTGAGAGTTCTAAGTGCTAAAGTAATTAGTGTCACATAGTGGAAATCTCCCACTCTGGGTTAGTGGCCTGAATAACTTGGGCAAATGTATATGTATTTTGCCCCAGGACGATCTGGGACTGCTTTCTCTGAGAGGATCCTGGATTTTTTGGACAAACTCCAATGACAGCCCCATAGCTATGACCTGTAGGAGTGACCAAGGGGAAGGAAGGAGCAAGCCTGGTTGTGCCTTCTCCATCCTTCAAGGACTGACAGTTGGAGGGTCACTATTCCGGGCAGTTTCCTGGGGGCCACCTATTGTCTCAAAATGATCAGAGCACCAACTACAGCAGTCTAAGGTCACCAGATCTGAGTCAGTGTGTTCTCATTCTATGAAAACTTAACCGTGTTTTTCCACTGTTGGCTTTTAGTTTACAAATCACTATGTAGGACTGAAAGAAGCACTTAGCCAGCATTGCTCTTGGAACCCAGGGAAACAGACATAAGGCTGTCCTTCCTTCCCCACCAAAGTAGCTAGACTTGAGTTGTGTAGGCTATCTCTCCTTCCTCTTCTGTTGTTCTGCTCCTCATATTTAGAGCTCCCAAATATAAGATTAAATATGCTTGAGAGAATTTTCACACATAACTCCAACCCTTTCCATCACCTAGAATCCTTCCATTTGCACCCTGGAATTCATGGTTCCTTGCTAGCAAAATACCTTGTATCTTCACTCTTCTCTGACTTCTTTTAATTTCTTGCTATGTCTGAAACCCAGCAATTCCTGAAACCCAACAATCTTTCACAGAACATATTGTTACTTGTTACTCTCATTCACTTCAGTCATCTACAGACCTTTGGCTCATTCCACTTTCTTCTTTGAAGACACTACCATCTGGCTCACTGTCCCTTTCCCTAATTCTATTCTTGTGATAATATTTGCCCAAAATGGATTCTTCTCACACTCTGATTTCTAGACTCTGTCATCCTCTCTCATCTTGAACCTACTCCATCAGCCCAGCCTCCTGCTCTCATAGTAATATCATCAGTAATGTCAAGCATTATTCTATTCTGCAACCCCCATATCTTACCTTTCCAATCTGTTCCCTGCTATCTTAGCCCAATTTCTCTTTGAACCTAACAGAATATCTTTAATTTACTTATGGTGTGACCTTTTCTCTGTCCCTCATTCCTCTTATGACTTTCCTTTTGTCCTAATGCACCTTAGTTTCTAGGTTCATCCCTATCAGTTTTGCCTTATTTACATCATCAAATATACATCCCTCTCTATTTCCATGCTCTTTTCTTGAAAAAAAGAAACACAACCCTAGTAAAATTCAATTCTGTACTTTCTTTCTGCTTGCACAAAGCTAACCATGACTGAAAAAGTGTAAAATTATGCTGTCTGGTCTTATTTTCAACTGATGACCACTAAACTCAAGGGACCTTTTTGCAGCCCAGTAATCACTATGCTTTTTCCTCATTTATTTACTCTCCTGTACTCTTGTTACTACAGAGGAACCATCTGTCCTCTAACTGAGGCCAACTCCATTGTGGGATCATATCTTATTCACCTGGCTCTTTTCCTTTAACATATAAATAAACATTTTCTTACCAGAATACAGACATGCTAATTTCCTACTTAAAACGAATCCTTCCTTGACTCCATCTTTCTCTCCAGTCACCACTTTCTCAGCTGGCCTGTCAAACAAAATTTCCCCCCAAAAATCTCACTAGTAGCATTACTTCTTCCATTTGTTCTTAAAGGCAGCCCAAACAGGTTTCTACCTCCTCACTCTGCTAGAGCATCTCTTGTCAAGGTTAAAATGACCTTGCCATTGCCAGTTCCCAGATTTTAACAACAGCTTTTGATACATTAATCCTATGAATGTATGGGGTCAGATAGAAAGTTTCCTTTGTTTCCCATCGCATTGAGGAGCAAATATCCCTTGTGCTCTAACAGAGTCAATCTACAGGGCTTTATATGAGGCCAGTCAAACCTTTGTTTTAAAGCTACCTCCCCCATTCACTGGTAATTTATCATCACCTTAATTTTCTGTAAAAAATGAAGATACTATACTCATACCTGATATCTAGTTGTGGGGAAAGTACAATAAGTACTTTTAGAGTCCTAGAACATTTAGAGCCCTAGAAGACAGAGTGTGACACTATAAAAATCAAATGATGCCTTGTGCCTTTACACAGGACACAAACAAGCTCTGTTTTTTCCTTTAACAACTTTGACTTACAAAAATGAAGTACTATCCATGGAGTTTGTTCATTGTCTCTGATTTTGGGGTTTTGGGATTTGGGCTCTATTCTAAACAGTTATCTAGTAACCATTTTCCCTTATAAAGAATGCTACGGACTGAATGTGTCCCTCCTCCCAATGATGTGTTGGAAATTTAACCCCCAAGTTCATATATTCATGGTATTTGGATGTGGGGTCTTTGGGAGGTAATTAGGATTAGATGAGATCATGATGGTGAGGTCCCCATAGAGGTATTAGTGGTTTCATAAGCAGAGGCAGAAAGATCCAACCTAGCACACTTGGCACTGTCCCCCCATGTGGTGCCCTCTGCCATGTTATGATGCACAATAAGGGCCTCATCAGGTACCAAGAAAATGCAGACTCATGTTGGACTTCTCAGCTTTCAGAACCATGAGCCAAGTAAATTTCTATTCATCATACATTACCCAGATTTTGGCATTTTGTTATATTATCAGAAAACTGACTAAGAGAAGGAATATTAAAAATATTCCACAGGGTTAGTTACTTCTAGAACTTGCCAAACTGTCCTATCAAATTGTTGTAATTAACAAAGGACTCTCTTTTGATTCATTCATCTAAATGGATGACTTGTAAGCCAAGAACCTTCTTTACATCACTTTAATTATTTGAATTTCCTTTTCTTTTTCCAGGGGGCAACAGTGATATATACACTGCACATTGTCATCCCCAAATTATTCACCCATGAATTTCCTAATCAAGTAGAGATTAATGAGAAAACATGTTTCTTGTTTTAATATTTGCTGTTGAAAATTTTTCAAAAATTGTTATTCCAATTTTCTATTTTATAAAGTAGAGCAGAGAGGGGTATGGCCATGCAGCAGGTCCTGGAGGTTCCAAACTCCTCCCAGCCAGGAGTAAGGTCCTACACCATAAGATGAGGGCATGCTCTGGCTAGCCCTATGCTCCAGAGGCTCTGAACTCCTTGCAGCCTGACGCAAGGTCTGGGTGGTACCACACTCCAGGGTGCATTCTGCCTAGCCACCTGGGTCCTGGAGGCTCTGAACTCCACCTAGCCATGCACAAGGTCCAAGGGCCACGCCCCAGGGCTGTGTCTTGCTAGCCACCTCAGTTGCAGAGATTCTGAACTCCACTCAGCCAGGTTCTAGGCCCCAGCCACATGCTCTGGGGATGTGCCCCTGCTACCTTCAGAGAGGATACAACTTCTGCCCAACCCAGCATCTGAGAGCCACCCAACAAAGTACATCAAGGGAACAATGGCTAACCTCACAGGCCACAGAGCACAATGCTCCAGCACCATAGTTTGGTGGTGTGCCCTGGCTAGCCACGGGGATATTGGATAATTAAATCTCTACCCAGCACAGCATTCCAGTGCAATCCATCAGGAGGCTGCCTGGCCAGCTAAACAGGTCCCAGAGGAAAATGATGAAACAAAAAAAACAAGATGCAGTCTCAGTCCTCCAGCCCAATGAGAACAAACCCAAGAAACACTGAAATAGAAGACACTGGAAATTGCACAACTGAACTTTCTAAAATAATAGCAATTGAAGTAAAGAAACAACTCCATTAAGCTATAGAGGAAATCAGATCAGAAATAATTTCTTAGGCAAAAAATGAAATGACCAAAATTATGAAAGAAATGCTGTGTGTATCTAAAGAAGACCAAGATAAAAAATTAGAAGAACATAAGAAAATGATGGAAACTTTGAATGAACGATATAAGACAGAATTAGAATGCATGAAACGGATTCAAAGGAATATTCAGGAAATTAAAAATTCCATTGAAAGTTGGCAAAGACACTTGAATGAAGCTAAAGATAGACTCTCAGACCTTGAAGACAGCATGGAAGCTTATGATCATGAAAGAAAAGATCTCTTAAAAATAACAAGGAACTAGGAAACAATTCAACAGCTGCAAGATGATGCCAAGAGAAACAATATAAGATTGATAGGTGTCAACAAAAAAGCAGGGGTCCATACAAATGACCTGCAGAAATAATAGCAAAAAATTTTCCAAACATGGGAAGAGAATCTGATTTACAGATAGGTGAGGCATACAGAACCCCAATTAACCATAACCAAAACAAATCTTCACCCAGACATATAATAATTAGGATATAAGAAATTCAGTGCAAGAACAGAATACTAAAAGCTATCAGAGAGAGAAACAGGTCACCTATGAGGGAAAGCCTATCAGAATTATGGCAGACTTCTCAACACAAACCTTCAAGTCAAGAAGAGCTAGGAGTGAAATATTTCAAATTCTGAAAGAAAACAACTTTCAACCCAGATTGATGTATCCTGCAAAACTGTCTTTAAAAATTGATGGAGAAATAAGATACTTCCATGACAAAGAAAAACTGAAGAAATTCATAGCCACCAAACCAACACTACATAGAGTACTGAAAGACACTCTAGAAAGAGACAAAGATAACTACAGTCCCAAGAACAACAACAAAAGGAAACCACTAAGCAGGATAAACAATTAAACAGAAAAAATAGAAAACCAATAAAAGAAAGATAACATGACAGGGATAAGTCAGTACATATTAGTTATATCAATTAACGTAAATGGTCTCAACTAGCCAGTAAAAAGAAACAGACTGTCAAAGTGTGTTAAGAAACAAAATCCAACAATATTCTGTGTACAAGAAACACATTTAACTCAAAAGGAAATTCACAGACTAAAAATCAAAGGATGGAAGACAATACTCCATGCAAGAGGAATCCAGAAAAAAGCAAGGATAGCTATTTTGTTTGCAGACAATGTGAACCTAAAACCAAGAATGATCAAAAGAGATAAAGAAGATCACTACATACTTGTTAGGTGAAAAACTTGAAGAAGAAGAGATTACAATCATAAATATACAAGTACCAAATATGAGCGCAACCAATTACATAAGACAAATTTTAATAGACAAGAAAAAACAAATAAACAATAATATAGTTATAATGGGGGACCTTAACACCCCACTGTTACAAAAAGACAGATCAACCAAACAAAAAATCAGCAAAGAAATAACAGAACTGAATCAAACTTATGAATAAATGGACCTAGTAGATGTGTACCAAATGTTTCACCCAACAACATCATAATACACATTCTTCTCAGCTGCATATGGGTCATTCTCTAAATCAGCCCACAGAACATGCTTAAGGTAAATGCAAAGGAACTGAAATAATTCCATGCATATTACCTGACCATAGCACAATAAAATTGGAAATTAATGACAAGAACCCCACAAGAACCCCATAAACATATGGAAAATGAAAACACTCTCCTAAACAATCAATGGGTCACAGAAGAAATTAAAGAAGAAATTAAGCAATATCTACAATGGAATGAAAATGCAAATACAAATTACCAGAACCTGTGGGACACAATGAAAGCAGTTCTCAGAGGGAACTTTATAGCACTAAACTCCCACATCAGAAAAATGGAAAGAACACACATAAACAACCTAGTGTTGCATCTCGAACTTCTAGAAAAAGAAGAGCAAGTCAAGCCCAGAGTCCAAAGAAGGGAGGAAATTATCAAGATCAGAGCAGAAATTAATGCAATTGAAACTAAGAAAATAATACAAAGAATTAATGAATCGAAGAGTTGGTTCTTTGAAAGAATAAATAAAATTGATAAACCCCTAGCCAACCTTATCAAAAAGAGGAAAGAAAAAACTCAGATCCATGCAATAAGAAATCAAAAGGGTGAAATCACTACAGACCCTGTGGAAATACAGATCATCAACACCTACTTTGAAAACCTTTACTCTCATAGGTTTGATAACAGAGAAGAAATGGACAGAAACATGTGAATTACCAAATTACATTCTAGAAACATGAATTATCAAAGCTGAATCAAGAAGATGTAAAACTACTGAATAACCCAATTTCAGCTAATGAAATTGAAAATGTAATTAGAACCTTACCAACAAAGAAAAGCCCAGGTCCTGATGGATTCACTGCTGGATTTTACAAGAAATTTAGGGAAGATTTAATGCCAACACTCCTCAAACTCTTCAATGAAATTCAAAGGGAAGCAAGTCTCCCTAACTCATTCCTGGAAACAAGTATTACCCTAATACCAAAACCAGAGAAAGACCCAACCAAAAAAGAAAATTATAGGCCAATCTCCCTAATTAAAATAGATGCAAAAATCCTCAATAAAATACTGGCAAATAGAATGCAACAAGTTATCAGGAAGATTATACACCATGATAAGTGGAATTCATCCCAGGAATGCAGGGATGGTTCAACATACGCAAATCAATAAATGTAATACACCATATTAACAGAACCAAGGACAAGAATCACATGATCATCTCAATAGATGCAGAAAAAGCTTTCAACAGAATTCAACACTCATTCATGGCAAGAACCCTACAGAAAATTGGAATAGATGGTCTCTACCTCAACCTGATAAAAGCCATACATCAAAACCAACAGCCAACATCTTACTAAATGGAGAAAAACTGAAAATTTTCACCCTAAAATCAGGAACAAGACAAGGGTGTCCATTATCACCACTCCTATTCAATATAGTTCTGGAAACATTAGCCAGAGCAATTAGACAAGAGAGAAGAGAGAAATAACATGAATAAGGATAGGAAAGGAAGAAGTTAAATTAGCATTATTTGCAGATGATATGATACTCTACATAGAAGACCCCCAAAAATCCATTAGAAGACTTCTAGATGTAATAACTAAATTCAGTAATGTAGCTGGATACAAGGTCAATGCTCAAAAATCAGTAGCATTCTTGTACACAAATAACAAACTCACTGAGAGAGAAATAAGGAAAACCACACCCTTGACTATAGCATCCAAAAAAATGAAATACTTAGGAATCAATCTAACAAAGGAAGTAAAAGATCTATATGGTGAAAATTACATTTCTCTGAAAAAGGAAATCAAAGAGGATTTCAGAAAATGGAAAGATAGTCCCTGTTCATGGATAGGAAGAAAAAACATCGTGAAAATATCCATTCTCCCAAAATTTTTATGCATGTTTAATGCAATTCCAATCAAAATACCACTTGTGTACCTCACAGAACTAGAGAAATCATCCCTAAAATTCATCTGGAACCAGAAGAGACCTAGAATAGCAAAGGCAACTCTGGGCAACAAAAGTAAGACTGGAGGCATCACAGTCACCAACTTGAAATTATATTACAAAGCTACTATGCTAAAATCAGCATGGTACTGAAATAAAAACAGATCTGAAGATCAATGGAATAGATTAGAAGATATAGCCACAATTATAAACACACTCAGCCACCTCATCTTTGACAAAGGGGCCAAACATGTTCACTGGAAGAAAGATAGCCTCTTTAATAAGTGGTGCTGGAAAAAGTGGGCTTCCATATGCCCTAAACTAAAACTAGATCTATGTCTATCACCATGCACTAAACTAAAGTCAAAATGGATCAAAGATCTGAATATTAAAACAGACACTAAATCTGCTGGAAGACAAGGTAGATAAAACTCTTGACAAAGTAAGAGTAGGCAGAGAGTTCATGAACAAAATCAAACTGCATGGGAAATACTAGGATCTCATCTTTTTAAAAAGTTTTTGCATGTCAAAGGAAATCTCCAACAGAATGCAAAGAAAACACACAAATTGGGAAAATATCTTAGCCAACTGTCCCTCAGATAAAGGACTTCTATCTAAAACATATGAAGAAAAAAATCAGGCCTCTAAAATTCAAGGACCCAATACAAAAATGGGTATCTGAGATGAATACACACTTCTCAGAGGAAGAAATACAAATGACAAATAAATATATGAAAATATGTTCAACATCAGTGGTCATTCAGGAAATGCAAATTAAAAGAACACTGAGATTCCATCTCACCCCTGAAGGAATGACCAAGTTCAAGAAATCAACCAATAGCAAATGCTGGAGGGGTTGTGGGGAAAAAGGAACTCTTTTCCACTCCTGGTGGGAGTGTAGGCTGCTGCAACCACTGTGAAAATCAGTGTGGAGATTCCTCAAGAATCTAGGATTAGAGATTCCATTTGACCCAGCTATCCCACTTCTGGGCATTTTCCCACAAGAATCGAAAACGTCATACCACAGTGATATATGTGCACCCATGTTTATAGCAACACAATTTGTAATAGCCAAATCACAGAAACAACCCAAGTGCCCATCAACCAAGGGATGGATAAAAAAGATGTGGTATTTTTATACAGTGAAATACTACTCAGCTATCAAGAAAGATTGCATCGAGACTTTTATAAGTAAATGGAGACGACTTGAGACAATACTCATAAGTGAAATAAATCAAACTCACATGTGTAAATACTGTAGTGTCTCTCTAGTGTAAAAAACTGAAAAAGTATATATGATACAAGATCTACAATAAATACTGTGTAAGTGTAAGAAACTCCTCAAAGAGGAAAAGTAAATGGGATAGGGGAAAGGAGGAAAAAAGGAAGGGAAAAGGAAGAAGACATAAATTTGTATATATGTATACATAAGATAGCTGAAATGACTGTACTACTAAATGTGTTAGTTACTGGAACAGTTAATACTCATATGATTAGATGAATTTTACTTGTCTATATCTGTTAATCTAAACAACCCTTTTGAAGGTAATGATATGCAATATTACAACCATTGTCAAGTTCCTATCATCTCACTTTGTAAACCTATAATGTTATTGTATTGGATTTGTTGTTGTTGTTGTTTGTCTCTTTCACTTTTTGTTTTTCTTTTCTGTGTCTTTTTTCTCTTAAATAAAATAAAGTAAAGCAGAGTAAACAATAATATTTTCTACCAATCAAACCGATGTTTATTGGAAATTACCATGCTGTCAGTACTGTGCTAGGCATTGCAGAATATGGAGGTTATAAGCACTATGGTGTTTTTTACTATCTAATAAAGGATTCTATGACAGAAGATCTAATTGAACAGTCAATTTTAATTGGTTTGGGAGCTACCTAAGGGAGTAGTAAAATGTACTTTGGGGTGTGTTTGGGTGGGTTATGGAGAAATGACTTTGGAGTCTTTATCTGACTGCTGATTCCTTCCTTTATGGTTTTGTTATGTTTCTCTGTTTCCTGGCTGCCATGGACTAAGCAGCTTTGCTCTCCCATGCCGTTCTACTATGATATTCTTGCCTTGGAGTCAGCCAAGCATGGATGGAATCTTCTGAAACCATGAGTCAAGTAAATTTCTCCATTATGTTGAGACTGTCAAGTAATTTGCCCTAGCAGTAGGAAAGGTAGGTAACACACAGGATAATAGCCAAAGTCCCATCCACACTTGACTTTTGTAGGTCTCATATAAAGAGATGATTCTATTAGAGAGCCACTGAGTTATAATCAACAGTGCAGGAGTTTATAGTTTTGTATCTTAGCTCTGCCAGGTATTTTACTTTCTGAGAGCCTAAGTTTTCTGAAACTAATATTTATCTCTTAGGTTAAAAAAATAGTGTGGGACAGACCAGAAGGTGTCTAATACACAGTGGATTGCATACAAAGTGTTCATTTTTCTTCTCCACAGTGGCTGGAGCATGTGAGAGTGCCCTCTTTTTACTTGCCAAAGTGGCTCCTTCTACTGTGGCCCCTGAAGACAGGAAGAGAGAAACCCTGCTCCTATTTTGTTTATTTTATTTTATTTTAAAAATAGTAAAATCCAGGAAAACATAACATAACAGTAAAATCCAATAAAACATAACAGAACAAAGTCAGTCAAAACAAAGCAGTAGAACTGGTACAGAACTTCAAAGACAGATACTAGGAAAACAATAGCTACTATAGTATATCTTGTTATTTTCAGAATAGTTGATCATTCCATCAGGTATAGTAAAATCAAACCAAAAAACCAAAACAGAATAAAACCAATAAAAACAGAATATGAAATAAAGCAAAAAAAAAAAAAAAGAATCAGAATAAAGGAAAACAATGAGAACAATATTGGGCCTCAAAGACAAGACAGAAGAGAATCCCCATATTTGCTACATTGCATACTGTCATCTTTCCAAGAGACGCTCAGGCTGCCGGCTCCAGGTCTGCAAAATCAACCAAACAATACAAGCATTTAGTTGCTTTATGTACTGTAGTTGCTATCAACTTAGCCAGTCCTCCGAACCAGCAGGCTGCTTAGGGCAGGTAGCGGGGGCCTGCTCCTATTTCAAAGGCAGTTATATGGAACACTCAGTTAAAATCTGTATGTCCTGATGATTGAGGTATGGTCATATAGCCACACTGGACACAGCTCTAGGATCAAAGGAATGCTTAACTCCATTTCTAGAGCTAAGAGCACTCTACAGGCTTTTTGGGGTAGCAAGAAGAAGTGTTTTTAGCAAAATGTCCATCACTAGTCTTCTACCTAGTGCACAGGGACTCTAGCTGTGAGCCAGAAACATATCCTCAGCATTCCAGGAATGTCATCAGCTCCTGACCAGCCTCTGCCCCAGAGATGGCAGCAGCCCTACTTGGTACAGTGGCCAAAAAGTGGGCCTTTCTGGCCTGTGTTTTGAGGTCCTCCAAGGATCATGCAATCACTTAGGTAGAGAGGAAAAAAAGATGGGGTCTTATACAGGTATGATTCTTTGTCTAAGAGGTAGGTGAAGGACTTTATGCCATGTGGGAAGAAATTTTTTTCCAGCCAACGTATATAGTACTATCAATTTTATTTGCAAGAAACAGCCACAGAAATGCCAGTATAAAGTAAAAATGGTAACCAAAGCTCTGAGTTCTGTTCATAACTTTCCCATCATAGTTCCTGGGGAGGTCATCAATTTCAAGTGAATTGAGCCCTCCTTTCCTCTTTCTTTCCTCCCTGGCATTGCCTTTTGCTCATCTTCTCTGTCAGTTGGAAGTCTTCTGCTAACTAACAGCAGAGCAGAGTGGAGAAACAATGCCTCTCTTCTTCTCTCCATTTTTTATGAAATATGGATTAGATTGATTTGGGAGGGAAGGTGAGGCTCTGGCTGCCTGAGCTTCACTCAACTCTGTTCTGCATCCTGATAATCATCTTTTCTACATCTCTTATGCTAGAGATGATATCAAGAACAAATGCATGCCCACCAGTAAGGTTATATAAAAAGTTTGCAAAAACTGGGTCCCAGCATTAGGTCCTGGGCTGAACCGATTCAGAGGACATTTGTTCTCTTAGAGTATATTAGTTTTCACGTCACTAAGACACAATACTTGACAGTAACAATTTAAAGTAGCAGAGATTTAATTTTAGCCACAGTTTGGGGGATTCATTCTGTGATCAGAAGGTTTCAAAGCAGAAAGGCGTAACAAAGCATCGGTGCTTAGTTCATGGCATCTGGGAAGCAGAGGAGGGGAAGAATGCCAGAGAGGATGTGAGGAATTGTATGTAGCACCCAAGATCAGCCTCCCACCTAGACATACCTGTGAACATGCTTATCTGCTAGGTGCCCCTTCACCCAATGCAGTTGACGCAGTAGGATTAACAATCAGATAGAGCATAATTTTTTTTCTTTTTAGGACAATTTCATTTTATAAACCTTGATAAAAGGAAGAAAATACAGTTGTTGTATCCCCTTTCCATTAGACAAGTCTCAGATAGCTGCTTTAAGTTCTTATAACTTCCAGGAGTGAGACGTGAACTCCATAGGAAAAGCAGTTAAATAGATTTCCTCACTAAAACACTTTATCCTTAACAGAAACAACACAACAAAGAGATAATAATGATATTAAGTCTGACATTAAGCCAAGATTCATTTTGGTAAAAATGCTAAATATTATCTCTTTAAAAGTCCAAGTTTCAAAGCAGATGTGTTATCAAAAGCAAGATATTTAGACAGATAATTTGATCTACCCCCCTTCCTCATTCTGGTTACCAAATGTGGTACAAAGATGAAAATGTAAAAGAATCCTCAGTTAACATCATATTAAAGGGAAAAAAGAAAAACCTTTGAGCCAAGAAGCTACTAGAAGGTGTACATGGGTATGAATCAAAATAAAGACTAATTCCAAAAATACACATAGAATAATGTCCCTGTGGAGGAAAATCATATACTCCCAACTTATACTCAGTTGGATGTATTGAGTGAAATCAGACAAAAATATCCTGTTCAGATTAAGGGTAAACATATTTTCTATCTTATTTAGGTTTTATTTGAGTACTTTTGATCAGTTTTTATAGTTTTTAGGATACAGATAATGAATATATGTTGGTAGATTTATACAGTAATGTTACTTCAAGTTTTTTTTTTTGTGGTGTCATAACTTGTGCCTTTACAATTTTACTTTTGAATTGTTCATTGCTTGTATATAGGCCAACACTAGATTTCTATATATAGCTTTGTGACCTTGTACCATGACCTTGCTAAACCTGCCTGTCTGTTCCATTGATTTTTATGCAGATTCTTTGTAACTAATCTATAAGCTACATTATTTTCTATGTAAGCAATCATGTTTTTCACAAATGGAAACAGATTTATTTTTTCCTATCTTTATATTTCTTTCTTTTTTTCTTGCCTTATTGCATTGACTGGAATTCCCAATTCAGTGTTGAATAATTGAAATAATTTTTTGTCTCTTTTTCTTTCTGCCTCCTCCCTCAATCTCCCTCTCCCAGTTCCATCCAATCTATCAGTGTTTGTAACAGTAAATCTGAAAAATAAAAACAACAATAGCAACAACAAAAATTTTCTTCAATTGAGTATAACTAAGCCATTAAAAAAACACAATCCATAGGATGAATACAATGGTCTTGAAATACAGGGACTGCCCTGATCTTATATTTTCCACCCCAGCATCTTGGACAGAGGTCTGAGAAAGAATTGCTTTTTTAGAGCCACAAACATGGTCTTTGAACTGCAAAAGGGACCCTCTTCTTCCACATTAAAGTGTTTTTTCCCAAGAAGCTGACTTAATAGCATAGGCATGGGGGCTAGGAGGGACCGTAGAGGCCTGGCTTTAGCTGTTATTTTTTGCAACCAGTCTTTGATGAGACCCCAAATCTGCCTACACTATACTCTTGTCTATAAAATGGAAGAAGTAGAACAGACGATGGCATTAGGAAACATATTAGAACAAGTACCAATAGGAAGGCATAGGTAATGGTCATATCTTTCTCTTACACAAAGTATGTAAGACAAAAATCATCAAAGTTCACAGGAAGATGGAGACGATCTCTGAAACAGACAGGGAAGTAAAGGATAGGACACAGCTATGGAGTTCAAAGACCTGAGTCTGAACGTGAGCTCTGTTGCCATCTGCATAGGCCAGACTTCACTAGCCGGCCTTTTTGACACTCAGTTTCCTCATCTGCAAAACTGAGGCAAGAATAACCATGTCACAAGATTCCAATGATGGTTTGAATAAAATGAAATAATGTACACGATGGCACTTGGCATACAGATTACTCTCAGAAAAAGTCGCTTCCTCCTTGCCTGCCCAAAGTTCAACCTCTCCCTGACCCTGAGAGGAACCAGAAGGGAAATCTGCTCCTTCCTGTTTTTATGATCAGAATGGAAACAATACCACTGAGTTTCTGTGGTGCACCTGGCCTACACTGCCAAGCATTCCTTCCCAGATTTCCTGCCTCTTCCCTAATGAGGAACATAGGCAGCATAGGTCCCCTGGGAAGGGTGGATGACAGCAAGATTCCCAAACAGCTGAGTGAGCACATCTAGAACAGGAAGAAAAAAACTTTTATGCATTTACTGCAAAGGACCACCCTTCCTGTGCCAAATCCCCACACATGCGCAGAGGCCATGGCATCCCAAAGGAAGAACCAGATCAACATGTCATGCAAGACATGTTGGGAAAATGTGCCCCAGACCTTTAAAATAAGTTTGAAAACCCACTGGTCTCAGTGTGTGGGAATATTTTTAGGAGTGTACAAAGCAGGAGTGGCACGGGGATTTTCCTTCAGTGACTCCTTATCACCCCCAGACATCCTGGGCTCTCCCCAGCCAGCTTCCTGGAGGCAGCCCCACCCTAATGACAGCCCAGAGATGCTCTGAGGATAACAGATGTTATATGGATCTGCCTCAAGGCCTGTGACTCAGCAGGGTCACTGAGCCTCCCTGGCAAATAATGCAATTCTCTGAGGACTCCCATGAAGTCAAGAACAAAACCAGGAGATCTAGACTCTTTTAGGACTTTCCTTGGGCTTCATGAGAAATGCAAGCCCACTCATTCATGTTGGTCCTCACAGATGCAGCAGCTGGTACCAGCCAGTGGCAGGGAGAGATGTGAGAAACTGTGTCAAGAAAAGATGCTCACCAGCAGGTGGGTCAGGGCCTTGCAGCGAGTTAGCTGAGCAGCTGTAGACTTGGATGATAACTCACATGTTGCAACAGCATTGTTTACTTTCTGGCCCTGCTCAAAGCTATCCTCTTTTCTATTGTGGCAATCAAATCACCAGCAATAAAAATTTGTATCTGGATGATCAAAACCTTAAAATATGAAGCAGAGTAGGGAGTGTTGGAGAGTGGATTCCCAGTGCTTGGTATGTAAGTGCTCAATAATAATCTCAAACACCTAAATAGACAACAAACGTCAGACAGATTTGTACTAAAAGTATCAGGTAGGAGTACTAACCTCAGTGACCTTAGATTCCCCTTCCCTCCACCCATAGATAGCTCCTACCACCAAAGTAACTCTCCATCAGATTTTGGCAATGAGAGAGGGGTGATCTCTCAGACTCAACAGAGGATCACAACTCCAAGTCAGGTCTCTGGCTCTTACATATGTATGCTCTGCTCCAGGAAAGTAACGACATTGCCATCATTTAAGACTGCACTGCATTAATCAGATAATTAGACAAAGAAAAAAAGTTAAGGGGCTGACCTGCTCTCTGCTTTTTCCCCCACTGAGTGCTTGGAAGATTGATGAAAGGACATGAACAAAACAGGAACACAATGCCTGACACATGAAAGATGCATAAAGATATTGACTAACTTCTTACCCAGTAAGGATCAGGGCTCAGGAAACGGCAGCCTATATTGCTAATGATCCTTGTCAGAATCCTGGAAGTAGGCAGTCTTACTCTCATATTAAAGTCCAGGGGACCATAGGTTTTCCAAAGACCACATAGCTAATAAGGATTGAATTCTGGATTTGAATCCAGCTCTAACATTTAAGAGCCATGTCCTCTTCTCTCTACCTGGATGCTTTCAAAAAAGCAACAGCCATGGGCACATATTGATAACATCTGAGCTGATAGGTGATGTGCAGGAGTTGAAAA
The DNA here is from genome assembly GCA_004363535.1 of Dasyprocta punctata. Taxonomy (NCBI): domain Eukaryota; kingdom Metazoa; phylum Chordata; class Mammalia; order Rodentia; family Dasyproctidae; genus Dasyprocta; species Dasyprocta punctata. Next base: position 12,935 of record RJWM01010453.1, on the reverse strand, counting down.
GTATCACATGTGTTAGGGACATCAAAAGTGGCCATACCCACTCTGGTATTGAGAAAATGATGAATTCCAGCATAAGACAACCAGCTTCCTTTCTCCAAAACCCATTTGTCACTGAGGTCCATGCTTCCAGCAAGTCCTTCGTATGTGCAGCTTTCAGATCAGACAGAATCTCCTGAAATACACAATGAGCACAAAAAGGATATGAATTACTATTGATGCCCTCTTGAGAACTGGGAGCTTTCTTAAAAGAAAATCTCTAGTTTCCAGCTCATTATGTTCCTTTGGCATGCAAAGCTTATTGTCAAGATTTGGTTGGGATTGCTCAAGCCCACAAATCAGGTTTTCCCACCCATTTGGTTAACAATTGTTTATGGAGCAATTATCATGTGGTGGGCTTTGGTCAAGAAATTTTCTATTTAGTTCTGTGTGTTTTATAAACTTCTAAAATTTCAGGAAAGGATACAGTGTGACCTCAATTTTATATAAAAAAAAAAGTTAAAAGAGAGAGAGAAAAGAGGTATATAAACTTGTATATGCCTGGGCAGCAGACTCCAAAATTTTCAACTAAAAAATTAAAAGTAGCTATAATTGTGTTGGAATCATGACTACTTTTTATTGTTTTTGTAATTTTCTGCATTTTCCACAGTGAACATAAACACTTTCATAACCTGAAAAAGTATGCAATAAATAACATTTTAAAGGAAAACCTTGAAGCCAAGAGAAACCATAGAGACCAATTTTCTACTTTTTCTTAGCATCATAGAAATGTGCATGTCAACAGTACCTGTGACTTTTCATCCACTCCTCTGGCTGCCTCGGAGGTCATCCTGGAGAATCTCTACATATAAACTGTATCTGGATTGATTATAACTCCTAGCCCAATTTTTATCCACATTAGCAAGAGATTTTAATAACATTTGCATGTTATGAAATTTTCATCCTCAAATGAAAGTGGTTGAATAATTGAACATGACTGAGTCACACATCTGCAAATGTAGCAAGTGGGACTTCCACTAAGGCAAAAACCCTGCCAGCTTAATTAGGATGGGCACTGATTATCAGTTGCTGTAATCAGACCAGCTGGGTTGATTAGGTGTTTAGAATGTCATTCAAAGTTGCCTGGCAGGACTGCCTGCTGGACTGAAGACATAGCAGATTGTCTTTTGCTTTCTAGATGTCTGCCTAGTAAAGTGTGGTACGCATATGACTTGCTCCACTCAAAAATTTCTAATAACATACAAAAAGGTGCTAGAGATTATAGTGCACTTTATTGGGTACTGACTCACTAGGGAATTTATGTTCAATCCAAGCACCCAGAAATTTTAGAAGAGAATTCTAGACAAGAGTGAATATAACAAAAGAATAGCGAGGACATTGGATTCACAAATAAATCCAGATGTCTGGCACTAACTGGGCTATTTTGGGCAAACAATTTATTTTTTGGAAAAGCAAACTATTTTTCAAATTTAAGCAAAAGAATCTAGGATAAATGCTGACAAAGATTTGTTAGGCTTCCTAAGACTTTCATTATTGTACTTTTACATCTAAAGGTAATGTATCCACACACATCAGTGCAATGAGGAAGCTGCATTACTTATCTTGCCAACTGAAACATCATCCTCCACACGGGAGGTGGCAGGTCGGGGCTAGATGGAGTCTACCATCGGGAAAGAGACATTCTCTATGCAAAACTGAAAGTATGTCTTAAGCAACAATTCAACCCTGGGTCATGATCACACTGGTATTACTAAAACAACTGAAATAAATAGCCAACTTTTTATATCTTCTTTGATTATAAAATAGCATTAACAATAATGGTGCACCCTTATAAAACAGCATTTATTTACAACAGGCTGGAATTAAAAATCACTTCATTAATTCTTGCAGTATCCTCAGGAAATAAGTTAGAGATTCTAAGAGATTTGCTTGACAAAGTAACATTGCTGATTAATAAGAGTGGTTTTCAAAATATATTCCCCATTCTTCTTAGTTCAATGACCTAAACACCCTTCTGTTCCCAGGAAACAGATTTGCAAGATGATGTGTCTTAGATGTGTGAGATTAGACTCTTTTATCCACACATTTAATTTATTAATCTTAACTACAAGGTTCATCCTGAGTGTTTTTTTAACTTCAGTCTGTAAACCCAACCATGCTGATTTTTTAGTGCTCGAGTTTCATGCCTCAGCTTGGAAAGTCAAGCATCAAATACAAAATAAAACTGTACCAGATACAAGAACTAGGGTGCTGGTGATGTAGCTCAGTGGCACAGCACCTGCCCAGCAAGCACGAGATCCTGAGGTCAATTCTAGGTACCAAAATAAATAAATAAACAAACAAACAAGCAAAAGGGAAGTCTTTGATGAATCACATCTATTACTAAAATTTTAATATCATCCCTTAAATCACAGGAAGTTCCAGAACTGCTCATGAAACTCTGTTGCTTAGAAAGCAAGTTTCCAGATCTTTGACAATATACAACAACTAGTTTGGGGTTTAACTGCAGTATGTAATTTCTATCCAAGTAAAAACTATCAAGGACTAAGTCCATGTAGGAGAAATACAATTTAAGAAAGTCATAGTAATATAATGAAAAAAATATTGCAACCATGGGAACAGGAAGTGAGGAAATATTTTCCTCCAAAGCAACCCATGACAGCTCAAACAGCAATATAACCAAGTTGGGGTGGGTTGAGTAGGAAAGACTATTAAAAACATAGAGGTGTAACTTGGACCTGGAGAACTGTTTTTTTTTTTTTTAAGATAGTAAGATCCAACAAACATAACAGAATGAAGTCAGTCAAAGCAAAGCAGTGAACTGGTACAGAACTTCAAAGAAAGATACTATGAAAACAATAGCTACTATAGTATATCTTGTTATTTTCAGAATAGTTGACCATTCCAACAGGTATAGTAAACTCAAACCAAAAAAACCACAATAAAACCAATAACAACAGTATAAAATAAGGCCAAAAAATTAATCAGAATAAAGCAAAACAATGAGAACAATATTGGGCCTCGAAGACAAGACAGAAGAGAATCCCCCATTTTTGCTACATTGCACACAGTCGTCTTCCAAAGAGATGCTCAGGCTGCCAGCCCCAGGCCTGTAAAGTGAACAAAACAATACTAGCATTTAGTTGTTTTATGTACCTTAGTTGCTGTCAATGTAGCCAGACCTCCGAATGAGCAGGTTGCTTTACGGGGTCGGTGGGGGGGGTGGGGACAGAGCTTTGTCCTTGGTTCTTAGCCCGCACACTGATAGGTGTGTGTGGGGCCCAGGGTGCATGTTTCTCTTCCTGGGGTCCACACCTGTTGCGCAGGCCCCCCAAAAGGTAGACTTAGTTGTCTTCTGCTTGGAGGCGTTCAGGCCCAGCCGAGAACTGTTTTTTTTTTTTTAAAAAAAAAAAACTAAGTCACCTGTCAGATGGACACTGACATCTACAGAATCCTGAGATACTATAAATATATAAATGGTACTTAATAAATATCATTTGATTGAATAGATGAAGAAATGATAATGACCAGTGGATGAGAACCCTAGTCAATTATTAGGGCTTGTTAAGCTCCCAAAAGAGACACAACCACTCTGAGAAAGTGATGTGAGACAGGCCAGCAGAATGGATCTTCGGATGTCTGTAGGTTTAGGGCTATGGCTCCTTCATGACCAGAACTCTCCTGAAACTCTCACACCCTCCTCTCCTGCCATTGTGTCTCTGGAGTGAGCCAGCTACCCAGTTTCCCAAGCCAGAAACCAGTCATTCTTGATTGACTGATTACATCTTTCATCTCATCAACCACAAGACTTTGTTTATTCCAACTTGCAAATGTCTCAAGAATCCATCTGCTTTTGTTTTTGTTGCCCTGGACTTCATTGAGCCACCACCATCACTCATTGAGACATTGCCTTAACTTTGTGGGTCTCTGGTCTTCCTTTTCTCTACTTGTCTCTCCACACTTTGGTTGTAGTAATATTTTTAAAGCACAAAACTGATTAAATTATTCTGATGAATCATAGTTCCCAGGAGAAATTCTGGATCCTGTCATGGTATATAAGGCCTAACTATGACATGGTATTTGCAATCCCGGAATAAGCTTCCTCTTTGGTCATTTGAATATTCTACTATCCCTAGAGCTGGAGCAAATTTGTTGTTCTTGTTTGCTTTCTTCACTTTAACAACTAAAACTTACCCTTCATAATTCCCTTACATTTGATTATATGTTCCCCAGAGACTTACACAGGCTACCCGTGCTTACCTTGTTATACCATTTATCACACAGTATTGTAGTTGTCTGCTAATAACATCTGTAGAGTTTAGTTTGTAGTTTATACACTTGAAATCAGAGATTCTACCTTATTTGTGTTGGTATCCTTAGTATTTGCAAAGTGGTTGTCACAAATAAATATTCAATATACTACAGTGAGTAAATGAATGAACTGAAGCATATGCCAGTTTACTGCACCTCTTTGAATAGTAATCTGCTTGCACCTTCACCCAGCGCTCCTGTGTCTTTGACAAGTTCTCCATTCCCAAACCACACCTACATGCCTCTGCTTCCTAGTCTGATTCTTACCTCCTCATCCAATCTAACACTCTGAGATTCCTTCAACCAAGATTCCACTTCAGTTTGCATACCTGACCTCTGTAAAGCACGCCTCTCAAGTCCTTGCTTCTTACGCATCTGCCTTCCTCTCTGAGCCTAGAAACTATTCTCCTAGTTACCCATAGGAGATACCTGCCTGCCTAATGCAGCCAAATCACACCTACAGCACTAGCCATCCCTTCCAGAGCCAAATTCAGAAAAACCCTAGCCATACTTTGACTTTCTTTTATTGCCATTTTATGGCTCCATCTGGAGAGAAAACATTGATTAACTTGAAGTGCTATTCTTAAACAATCATGTGGCATAGTCCATCATCAGGTATTTAAACAACCACTGATTCTAAGGATCAGGAACATGATCACAGCAAGCAATTTTTCTTGCTGTAAACTTAAGCTATAAATCAAGACATAAATATTAACTTGGTGTCTCCTATGTACTAGTTACTATACTAAAAACACTTGGAACAGAAAAGGATAAATATTGTTCCTTTTTTAAAGGAGTTTTCAGACTTTTGAGGGAGGCAAATATTTGGACATATCATCACAGAGCAATGTGATAAGTGAATACACAGAAGATGTATGGAGTAAACCAAAGATCTACAAATAATGCAGTATAGAAGCTGCAACAGAATCTTAGAACCCTTTGCCCAGCCATTGCCTTACACATGATTCTTTACAACATACATGCCTATTCAGCCTATACTTAACACCACCAGTGAGAAGGAGCTCATTTGCAACCCAGCTAAACCATTACATTTGTGAACAATTGTCAACCAATTTTAGATTCTTAACAAAATATTGATATTCACCAAGAATCCTCAGTGCTGCTGAGCTGTTCCAGGAAGCCCTTATTCTGTCCTTCAAAGTCTGCATGAAGATACTCTTCCAAGAATATCAAGATTTCACACCAGTTCAGAGGGTCTCCAAGCCTTTAGATCAGGAGTTTATTGCTCAGAGTCAGGAATAAGAGGGAATACTGTATTCCTTGGTTTCAAGTTGAGGGTGTAAATCTATCTGGTCCCACCCAGAAGGCCAACAAAACAACCAATTGAAGCCAAAAGGAAAGTCACATGATGGAATCTTCCTTCTCCTGCAGAAATACCAAACTAAGATCTCCATTACCTAGGAGTCTATCTAGTCTGCTATCAGCTATCTGAAAAACCCCACTTTTGGTGACTTTATGTAGCACAGTGGAATGAAGGAGAATTTCCTCCTGAGATACCCCAAGGGATAGCTGGGATGAGTTTCAAACTCTAAACTCAAAATATTCTTTACCATCTAGCTCAAAATAATCCAAATATATTAGAGTAGACATCTAGGCTCTTCATATTTAAGAGAGAAAATTCAGTAGCACTTATAAGAATATTAAGCTTATTTAGAAGAGAAAAACACTGAAGTATTTTCTGTGAGAAAAAATAACTCTTTGCATGAATAAAAGGGCACAAAAAGCTAAAGAAATAGAATCTTCTGTCTGACATGGCAATTTTGGGAAATTTATGATGATTATAATGTTCTTCTTATTTGTTTCCAAGAATTCTTACCAACTTTGTAGAATTGGCAAGTTTGAGTAACTTGAAAACCATTATTTCAAAGTGGCTTATCCAACTGGGCACAGTATTTGTAAATATACTGTGGGAATTTACTGATATCAATATTTTTAAATATTCCAATAAATAATGTACTCTACTTCTCTCTAAGGAGCTGTGGTAGCAAGCATATTTTTAGAAACCTAATAAAGTTAAAAAATTATGAAATCCTTTACAGAATGCCTGGTGTCTCAAGATTTTCATCTCTAAAGTTAGGCAATTGAGATCAAACTCCAAAGTTCCTTAAACCATGAAACCTTCCCAAGCAGACTTACTTCCTTTCCCCCTTGTGCTCCTCAGAACTCTGTATTCCATTAGGACAAAGCTTTTCCACTGGAGAATAATGCTTTTTACAAGATGATTGTTTTTCCCATTAGAAGGTTGTCTCCTCAGGACAAAATCACATCTTACCCACCCTCCTGTTCTCACTGTTAGCGCAATCCCTGCCTCTACTTGGGTTCAGCTAATGCTTTCGGAATAGCATTCCTTCAACTGAGAAATTCAAGTGAGACTTAATTTACAAATTCCTCACAGCGCAGTGTCAAATCAGTAACTATAATAAAAGAGTTGTCTCCAAATCCTGCCATTCAGGTAGCTCCATGCCAAGCATAAATTGATAAGCAAAGAAAAAGTAAACTAAGTATTTCAAGAGAACTGAATTGTCATCTGGAAACTTTTCTTAATATAATGACTCCAGATAAATCATCTTAATAAGAAAAACTCAGTTTTTCTGAAGTACAATAGAGCTCATAGAGTCCATTGTTTATTGACAGAGTTTTGTGAAAATTAGGTATCAACTGGAGAATCTTCAAAGCATTATACAACTGCATAGCAGTGCTATCATTTCAGCAAAGTTGCTTATAGACATCATTTGATATGCACCACTGAATTTCATCTTGTTTGCTCAAGTTTGGGAGGTGGCACAGAATGTGGGAGGCAGCGTAAACATGATAGGTAAGAGCAAGGATTTTGGGGGACAGATCTAGATTTAGATTCCATATGTGCTACCTACTGGCAGTGATCGGTAAGCAAGATGTATAAAGTCAGTGAGCCTAGTTTTTCACATCTGTAAAAGAGATCATAGCACATGCTTTGTGGGGTTGTTGTAAAGATTCAATGAGAAATACCTGTAATGTATCTAGGAGGAATCAGTCAATAATAAAAACTCAATAAACAACAATAGTAGCTGTTTTTATTAACATTTTTTTGAGACAGGATCTCAGTGTACAGTTCAGGCTAGCCTTGAACTCATTATGTAGCTCAGACTGGCCTCCAGTTTGCATTGATCCTCTTACCTCAGCCTTTGAGTGCTGGAATTATAGGCATGCACCACCAAGCCCAGCTGTTATCATCATTATTATTACTTGACATAGATACACTTCTGGAAATAACTCGGGCCCATCTATACACTTCCTTCCATGAGGAATCAGAGTGAACAGAGAGAAGGCTTTGGGATGCAGTCATGTATCTCAAAAGAATGCTGCTGGCTAGAATACAGTTCTCTGGATACAAAAACCAGTGGAAAAAGTGGGTAAGAGTGCAAACATGAATCTGTTGCTGTGTGCCAACTCTAGAAAAGGAGCAGAGAGCTACTAAAGAAAGAGCAACAGAGGTGAAGAGGCAGAGAAGTCTGCAAGGACTTGCTGAAGTAGAGTCATGAACTGGACTGGTTGGGTGTGCAATGTGGGGAACCACACAGAGGATTAAATTGTATCGTGAGCGGGCCGTGGGTTGCAGTCTGATAGAGAAAGAACCAGAGCAAGATAAACTGCTACAGCTCTGATTATGAACCAAGGAGAGGATATTGACAAAGAACTCCACAGCAGAGCTCATGCACAGATCTTTACAGCCATATCTGAGCAGGACAATATATCATTTACACTCCCAACCATGTCCATTAGATAGATGAGAGTCACATACACAATTTTATGTTTTCCAGTAACCTCGTGTCTTAGCAAACTTGGGCTGTTATAACAAAATGGCATAATCTGGGTGATTTAAACCATAGACATTTATTTTTCACAGTCCAGGAGGCTGGGAGATCCTAGATCAAGATGCTAGTTGATTTTCTTATAAGGACTCTAATCTCATCCTGGGGGGCCCAATGCCATGATCTTAAACTAAATCTAGTCACTTCCCAAAGGCTCCATCTCTAAATAGCATCACATTAAGCATTAGAGTGCCAATATAAGAATGGGGAGAGATGAAGCACAAATATTCAATCCATAATACTTGTTTAAAAACAATACATATGAAATTAATTTTAAAATATAGGGCTTTGAGCCTTAAATAATTTTCGGGAATATCCAATATGCTGATGATTGTTGCTGTTTTGTTGGTTGGGGTGAAATTGCTATGTTTTGATTGCTTGTTCTCCTTTTGTTTAAAATAAAAAATAAATAAATAAATAAATAAAATAAAATGTAGGGTTTTGAAATGGGCTTTAAAGCCTTAAACTGTAGTATGCATTTTCATTTATGCTACATATTAGTTTGGACTAGTCACATTTCAATTGCTTTTTTTTCTTTTTTTTTTTCTTTTTTTTTTTTTTTGTGGCACTGGGGATCAAACTCACAATCTTGTGCCTGCCAGGCAGGCGCTTAAGCCACTGAGCCAAACTCTCGGCCCCAGTTTTTTGAGACAGGGTCACACTATGTAGTTCAGGCCGGCCTTGCGCTCACATTGTAGCCCAAGCCGGCCTCAAACTCACAATGCTCCTCCTACCTCAGCGTCCCCTCCCAAGTGCTGGGATTGAAGGCGTGCACCACCACGCCCAGCTCACATTTCAATTGCTTGATAGCTCTGAATATTTGTGATGCAGATCCAGTATTAAGAAAAAAATGAATATTATTCTTCTGACACACTAGGCTGCAAAGCTATTTTAAAAACCTAGAGCCAGAAAAGACCTTTGAAGATGTTCATAATACAGAGAACTCTACATCTCCTTGCCAGGCTTCCCTTTCCATCTTTATTTGAATTTAAGTAGTTTTACACCAATTGAAATCCACCCTTCAATTCAACATAAACAGAGGGCTGACTTAGTCCTTGGCCTGGAAAGGCTACTTAGGGTGCATATTCTTTTCACTTTGCAGTCTAAGGAAAATTGTCTCACTTTTACTCTCTTCCTTCAATTGCCAGGCAGCTTTGCGCACACCACTTCTATTGCTGCTCTCCACTCCCTCTCTGGACCAGCTAACCAGAGGCAGTCATATGACTCCATGAACTATTTGATTAATCTATGCAGACACCTGGCAGAAAAATTATGACTCAATGAGTGACAGACCATTCTGGACTAACTGGGCCATTGAGACCTTCTGTCAGGAATAACAGGCAGGATCAGGGACAGGAAGAGCACTGAGAGAAGACACATGTGAAAGGAAACAGAGGAGAAGGCCACACACACTGGGTTTCCAGTCACTGCTAAGCTTCCTTAGGTAGGAGTTGTAGGTAGGGAAGGTAAGTGAGTCAGAATAGTTCTTCCATCTGTTTTCCACATCAGGCTTCCAAAAATCCATTTCATTAGAACAGAGTGGTCCTTCAGATGCAAGAAGTTTGAAAACCTCCTACAGCAAGGTCTCAGAATAACTGCCTCCTTGTGATCTTCTGGGACCTTCTGGTGCTACTAATCACAATTTGAGGTGCAGCTGTGAGACTCTTGTATCTCTCGAGCTTGTGACTAGTTGAGAGGGTCTACTTTTTTAAAAAACCGGCCTCCCAGAGACGTATCCTTTCATGCAATGTGAGCCAAGTTTTCTTTCCATGACACCCCTTGGACTTGTTTGTGCTTGGTCTCATGCCAGCACTTAGCCTGACAGAGAAGTGATGGATTACTCCAGATTGCATCCCCAAGTCATCATATGCTGAACATGCTTCATCACAGTGGCCTTCTGGGGACTCTTCTAAGCCTCACATCATCGGCACCAGTGATTTCCAGCTGTGGATACACATTAGAACCACCTGGAGGACTTTTAAAATGTGCCGATATCCCAGGCCCTTGCCCGGACTATGAAATCAGAATCTCTGGAGGCATTAATATTTCTTAGTAGCTCCCCAAGTAACTTTAATGTGGAGCTACAATTGAGAAACAGTGGTATACAGAATATGCCCTCATAAATTTTGTGTTTCTGACAGAGAAAATCAGATACCACTTTTATTTATTTTATTTATTTATTTATTTATTTATTTTTTTCCGGCACCGGGGATTGAACTCACAACCTCGCACCTGCCAGAGCAGGCGCTTCAGCCACTGAGCCAAACTCCCAGCCCTGGTTTTTTTGAGGCAGGGTCACACTATGTAGTTCAGGCCAGCCTTGCGCTCGAGTTGTAGCCCAAGGCGGCCTCAAACTCACAACGCTCTGTCTACCTCAGCCTCCTGAGTGCTGGGTTTAAAGGCGTGCGCCACCTCGCCCGGCTTACCACTTTTAATTATAAGAGAAATACATGATTTGGGGTGGGGGTGTACTGGGGATTGAACTCACGACCTCGTACTTGCCAGGCAGGCACGTGTGCCACTGAGCTAAATTCCCAGCCCCCTGATTATGTTTTTAAAAAATACATAAAAGAAATTATCCAAAGTTAAAAGTCTCATTCATTAATAGTATCCCCAACAGTCCTCACTCCTTACAGGTAACTATTAGAGTTTCTTGTGTCATTTTCAAAATATTGTCTATTTCTATGCCAATATAAATAAATACATACACACATAAATGTACAAATATAAATATTTACATGCACCTTCCTCCACAAGAACTAAATGTGGCTTTTTCTCTTTCTGACATACTTGAATTATTAGCCTAGAAATTTTTAATAAAGAAAAAACATGGCATGATTGGATGTTTACTTTCCCAGATGATAACAAACTATAAAGCTAAAGTAATTAAGACAATATGACCCTGTTGTTGAAATAGACAAATTATTTGTCAGAATAGAGTAAAAAGTTCAAAAATAATCAATGATGTTGACTTGGTCTCTGAAAAAGATTCATTTCAAGTTAGGTAGGAAAAGATAAGCTACTTAACAAACTGTAATGGTTTTATTGACTATTTCATTTTTAAAATTTTGGAACATATTTCACAGTATATAAAAACAAGAACAATTCAAATGCAAAGAAATTATAAAGATAAGAGCAAAAATTAATGAAATGGAGATTAGAAAAACAACACAAAGAATCAATGAATTGAAGAGCTGGTTCTTTAAAAGTAAAAACAAAATAGATTAACTCTTAGCCAGTCTTAACAAAGAGGAAAGACCCAAATCAATGCAATTAGAAATGAAAAAGGTAAACTCACAACAGACACCAGATACCACCAAAATCCAGAACAGTATTAGCAACTACTTTGCAACTCTGGATACTTAATTGGGAATTCAGCTGGGTGTGGTGGTGCATGCTTGCAATCCCAGCACTTGGGAGGCTGAGGCAAGAGGGTCGCCACAAGTTTGAGGCCATCCTGGGTTACATAATAAATTCAAAGACAGCCTGAACTACATAGTGAGACCCTGTCTCAAAACAAAACAAAACAAAACATAAATAAATAGAGAATTCAGAAAAAAATACATAGATTTCTAGTTACATAGGAGTTACTAAAACTGAACCAAGAAGATATAAAAATCCTGAGCATGGTGGTGCAGGCCTGTAATCCCAGATTGGAAGGCTGAGGCAGGAAGATTGCCATGAGTTCAAGGGCAGGCTGCACTACATAGTGAGTTCAAAACTAACCTGAGCTATATAATGAGACTGTCTGCCTTTCTATCTCTCTCTCTTTCTGTCTTTTGCCCTCTCTCTCTTTCAAACAAACAAGCAAACCAACCAACAAACAAAACTTGAATAATCCAATAACTGACAATGAAATTGAAGCAGTACTAAAAATTCTATCAACTAGGAAAAGCCCAAGGCCTGATGGATTCACTGCCAAATTTTACATGAACTTCAAGGAACGTCTCATTCCAATACTCTTTGATCAACACTATTCCAATTTTACAACCAGACAAGTTCCAACCAAAAAAAAAAAAAAAAAAATAGAACTACAGGCCAATCTCTTTAATGAACATACATAAAAATCCTCAACAAGATATTAGCAAACAGAATGCGATATACCAAAAGATCATGACCAAGTAGGTATCATCCCAAGGATGGTTCAACATACACAAATCAACATATATAAATTAATAAAAATAATCCATCACATAAGCAGAAGCAAGGACAACATTCTCATGATCATCTCAATAGATGCAGAAAACACCAATGCCAAAGTCAATATCCACTGATAAAAAAAAAAGCTGGAAAAAATAGGCAAAGAAGGACCCCCTCAATCTGAGATAAGCCATTAGTGACAGATCTACTGCCAGAATCATATTATATGGGGAAAAACTAAAACTCTCCACCTAAAATCAGGAGCAAGACAAAATGTCCACTATCATTACTCCTGTTTGACATAGTCACCAAAACAGCCTGAACAACCAGACAAGAGAAGGAAATAAAAAGTGATATGCATGTAAAGGGAAGAAGTCAAACTATTGTTATTTGCAGATGACATAATGCTCTACATAGAAGATTCAGCTTCAACGTTATTTAATAAATTGCCAATTTAAAAATTGTTTTTATTTTTAATGTTTAATGAATGTTTTATTCATCTAGAATTTATTTGGAGCCTGAAATTCAGCTTCATTTTTCCTTTCCAAATGCCAGTGATACTTCCCAGTATTCCTAGATGAAAATACTAGATTGCCATTTTTGCTGGGTCTATTT